>UYYA01004436.1:66709-107505 GCA_900624975.1 Angiostrongylus costaricensis
AAGGACCCGCATGGTGTGGTGGCGAACGCGTTGCTCCCGGAAAGGATAAAAGCGCGTTCGTTCCCCACCATAGACACCTACGGTCCAGAGTTGCAAATATCTCAGCAACGTTGTGGTTGTNCTGCTCTCTGGCAACGTTAGAAAGTCTCGCTTGGTAAAATCGTACAAAGTAGCGCATTCTACTTCGAGCTAGTGATTGTTCGGTGCCGAAGACAGACTCGAATATCAATATTCCACTAACCAACGAATACAAAAGTCTTCAGTCTGAACTTCCAACGAAACCGTTCTCGACATCGGAATGTTGATGAAGAATAGCTTGGAACCGACGAGGGCTTGGTCGTGATAAAAATAACGCGATTCAATCATGAGAAAGAGAATAGAAAAAAAACGGAGGAACGGAAGAAAGGAGGTTTTGATAAACGCAGTTGTTATATTACCTATTCACAGATGTGTTACTTGGATTAGTTTCTTACTACGATGAGCGTCTTCTTCGTTGGAGTATCGAAACAGCTGTACTAAACCTCCTTTTCAATTCACCACTGTAGAGCGTCATAATAGAATCAGTTATGAGGCTTATGAATACCCTGTGATCACGACGAGTCACTTTCGAGAAACCAAGAATAAAAAGCTTTCCGAAAATGCGTTTTCGTCTACGTTTTCCTTAAGAAGGATTCTTAAGATAACGAATTAATTGCTTAGATCACCTGCGGTCCAGAGTTTTGCAAATATCTCAGCAACGTTGTGGTTGTATTTCTCTTAGTAACTGCCATGAAAATTATAGAAGGCAGAAAACAAAACGTTAAATATTCTGTTTACGAAGTTACAGTACAGCTCACGAAAGATCTTTGTGTACTCAATGAAGACGCAACGTTTCACCAAACTCTTCGTGAGGGTTTCTATCTCAATTATATGGAAAGCTTCTTGGTCCGTAAAAGCGAGATAAAGCGATAGCTTGTGCGCTGGTAATATTCTGGTAAGTTTCCCCATCGTATGGATGTTATCCATAATACTGAACCTTTTTTTAAAACTCTCTTTGCTCGCATGGCTATCCTGCATCAACTAGAGAGATACACTTTTGTTGACTCCAAATGTTCGCCTTCTGTGTATTATCGTGAATATGTTGGATAAGCCTTTCGTATTCTATTCAACTTGTGTTTAAACTATTAGGCTTATGCGAGGTTGGCAACAGGATTTATCCGGCTAACGTTTCAATGTCTTCGTCTTCATCAAAGCCGATGATCCCAGTCAATGGTCCACAGGTGTTTGTCATCTCGATGTGGCTAACTTCAATCTCCTTGTAGTTCTTGTCAATCTTTTTCATAAGAGTGCCTCCTAAAAAGTTACTCAAAAAGTGGATAAAGCCGAATTTGTGACGGGTTCCTGATACCCTGCCATGAATTTCACGTTTCTTTTTCTTAGTGTGAAAGGATCCTTGCGCGAAAGCAGTGATGTTACATTAGCGTGTGTTGTTTTGAGAGATTCAAATAAAGTCTTTAATTAATAATAATGTAGTCAGCTCCATTATGACAATTTTCACCTAACATCGAGAAGGGTTCTAATAAATTACTTTACTAAACCAATTTTCACTTTTGATAGGTTTCCTTATGGTAAATTTCTGGGTTATCATAGATGATTTTGGAAATTATTCAAACATTATCTTGCTGTCAGTCTAGTCTCTAATATTGCCAGTTTTGCAGGGTGTAATTTTCTCTGTAGAAGTTGAACTTTAAGATCATTTGATGGTCTCGATCTCATCCTCACTGTAGTTTGATGTTAGTGCGTAGTCGCGAAGACTGTTGAATCTAATGTTGGTCAATATTTTATCAACTTTGTACATCCTATTCGAGTCGTTAATTGACCAAGGAAACCGAAGTTTTGTAGCCACAGTCGTGTTGACGAACACGGGGCGACAGCGCCTCTGCTAGCGCATCTAATGTCAAGATGGTTTCTTAGTAGTTTCCGTTCTCTGTACGCATTCCGTTTTATGACAACGTACTTAGTGCATCATTAGCTTCTCACATACTCTTATAACTAAGCGGTTGGGTCTTCCCAATTAAGAAAGATCCGCGGAGCAGGATAGTTGTAAAAGGATGTATATATAGGGAGGCGAATAGTACAGTGGTAGTGATGCCCGTCATCACGAGCGTGGTGCTAGCTCGTTTCCGCTCTGGGCCAACCAAGCCTCTCATCCTTCCACGGTTGGAAAATTAGTACCGGACTTGTCTGGGAAAAAAAATCATTCTGTGCAATCCAATTGGGAACGCTCCAGCCCGGCTATCTCAGGACTCCGGAGAAAATTGCTCGACCAACATTCTACAGCATTCAAGATAAAGTGAAAATCCTCAAGCTGCAACCGAAGGCACACGTAAAGTTGGAAGATCTTTGTGGACAGTGTGTGCGAGGAAGCGAATTGAATGTGAGAAGTGCTGAGATCCACACAGTAGACGTGAAGACAAGTCAAATAAAAAATATATGTACGTAATCGTGGACACCATTTGTAATGTTTTAATAGATCTTACTTTCAACGATAATTGATTATATCTGGAATTTCTTCGCTGCCAAGGTTCGTTTCTTATGAAATAAGCAGCACACACTGCTTTACCAAGTCTTCAGTGGAGCTCATCGTTCGCAAAAATTGCAGATTTTGGAGCGTCCATTGCCTTCCGCTGGTGTCGAGCAAGCGCTTTCGGTGGTGTGGCAAATTATCCGCCATACTTTGAACAGTCTATGGATTGGAAGGTAATTTAATCCAATATTTAGTAATTAGAAGAAAGAAATCGAGACTTTTTTGAAGCTACGTTCCTATTTTTCTTTCACTACATGATCTGATATCACTTGTATCACACTGTGCGTATCTCAGCATTTCCTGAATTCGATTCTTTTCTCACACCCACTGTATGCGAAGGTGTTCGAACTTTTTTTGGCGTGTGGCTTCGGCTACCAGCTGAGGACTTCTTTGTCTTCGTCATTAATATCGTTGAGGGCTGACCGAGTCTATTCTACCTAGAACCCTGAAACATCCGTGCTGGGGCGTTTCCGTGTGGATCGGAGGGTGTCAACTTATCCCAGACTAGGTTGGAACCATTATCGCGATGCCGAAGAGGGAGAGGCTTGGTTGGCCTCGAACCAGCACCTGGGTATGTTTGACAGTCCTCCTCATGCACAGAATCACTGCCACTGTGCTGCCTACTCTGTATCTGTTTTTGAATTATCTGTTAATTAATTATTTATCTAATTATGTAGGAAGACGTCATCTCTTTTTCTTCTTTCTTCCGCTCACTGCTCAAATAATCTTACGAATACCAGGGTTTTTGTAGGAGTTAACGAGTTTTTTTTTTTGTTGGGAGGTATTACAAGATTACCCTTGAAGACTCACAAGGAAGATATCCTGGCTGAGTGGTTGAATTCGTGTACTGGTTTAGATCTTCCAGTGGGTGACATTTGCTCCTTCCTGGATTTATAGTACCACTCGTCTATTGTTTGTCACTTTTCTTCCAAATACATTACCCCTGCTTTCGCGGGGAATAAAACCTACAATCTTAACTTATTATTTACTGCCTACTCTTTTTAACGGCAAGGTATATATTGCGAAATATAACTTTAATGATGCTGAGATATTTGGAAAACTCCGGACTGCAGGTGTCTGCGGTGGGGAACGAACGCGTTATTGTACTTTCCGGGGAGTACCGCGTTCGCCATCACACCATGTGGGTCCTTCGCTTCGCCTGTCTCTCAGCTATTTCTATAGAAAGAAGCTAGACATAGTTGAGAGACAGGCGAAACGAAGGACCCGCATGGTGTGATGGCGAACGCGGTACTCCCCGGAAAGTACAATAACGCGTTCGTTCCACACCGCAGACAGCTGCGGCCTGGAGTTTTGCAAATATCTCAGCATCATTAAAACCTACAATGGCTTAAAACAGAAGAGCGCATTTCTTCATCGTTCTAACAATTCTCAACTTTTGTTACCTCGTTTTGCTCGTTTTATGTCTGTTTTTTTCGTTTTCTTCTTTGCGTTTACGTTCTGTCTTTCCTCTTTAATGTTTCAATATCTAAAAGGATGAATTAGATTTTTTTGCTTAGGCTTACAATGAATTTTAGATGGTTTTCTCGTCGAAGAAGAGATGCCGGCAAGCCGGTGACAGTGGTTTGTAAAAGTCATGCTCATACTGCAATGATCTATCATAAAATGCATCAGGTTATCACTTAATGAACATTATTCAGTTCTTTACTGTTGATTTTGTTGAGGACATCTTCATCGAAATGTTTAGAAATTATAACGGAATTCGTAAAATTAAAAATTAAAATAAAATTATTATCGAATTAAATCATTTACTTGAAAACAGATGTTTCGAAGGCGAACTAACACAGGAGAAATCATTATGCTCATTTGGGTTTTATCGGGAGATTTAACCTCAAAAGAGTTAGCTTGGTGAACAACTCATATAGCTTTATCCAACAGCGGTTTTGCTGGTGAATCTAACTCTCAAGGATACCAAGATGTAATGGGTTTTTCGTTCCCCTTTTAGAAATGTTAGAGGAAGCCTAAAAGCAGCAATAGTTCTGCCATACGGTGCCGAGGAGCGGTCAACTTGGTCTCATAGTTTTCCTGGTTGCCAACATGTCGTCTTTCGCTGTCTGTTTGAGCAGTTTCGAATGTTCGAACATCAAATGATTTTTGTCTGAAGCTTGACACTGGCTTCATATTGACGTATCAAGCCAGCAACCGTCATGGAAAATGTCATTTGTTGACTTTTGTGAATTTATAACCACAATGAAAAAGCTGGGGGAAAGGCGAGACGAAGGGCCTTCATAGTATGGTGGTGAATGCGTTAGCTCCTGGAAAGGGTCGTATTCGATCTCCACCGCGGACACCTGCAGCCCAGAGTTTTGCAAATATCTCAATATCACTGTGGTTGTATTTTACATAATACCATGCCGTAAAAAACTGTAGTAGACAGAAAATAAAAAGTTAACATTTCGTGAATGTAGTTTCCCTGGTGCAGGGAATTGAGAAGTCGAATATCGCTGTCGAGTACTTCTCATCTTTAAGATAAGTATGGTTGGTTTAACGTGACAACTTTAGCGTTTCATTATAGTATTTTTTGCAAGAGGTCTTATTATATCCGTAATGAGTTTTTGGAGCAACGGCGACGTTTGTAAACCGGAGCTCAGTGTTAAAATTGACACAGCGACACAACGGATTCCATCGTGATTTTGTTCGTTGGTAGATTCTCTTGTCCAGTGACTGGTTATTTGTAAAACTACGATCCACATGGATGGCATTCGTTAACGAAATAAACTCAAGTATTCTTCGTCGTACTCTGTCTCCATCCCATTTGGATCTCACCAGTATATCTTCTCTCATGCTGCGTATAAACATTCGTTTACCCGGACCCGGATGGTGTGGTGGTGAAGTGCGCTGCTACCCGGTAAGGACAACAGCTCGTGTTCGTTCCCCACCGCATACCCCTGCGGTCCGGAGTTTTGCAAATATCTCAGCATTATATACGATTTATATTCGTTTACTGTTAGGTTTTGACTTGTTTTCTGATTTGGAGACATGGAAACTTTTGTAGTTTATTGAAGGGTACACAGAGCTCATCTGTGAGCTACGATCCCGAGCCGCACCCTTTTTTTTCTCTTCCTCAAGTTATTAAAGAAAAAATGACTGGTTAAGGAAAACGATCTCGATTAAAATGAATTTGACCATCGCGTCTACTTTCGGTGTGCTACACGAGTCATGCATAACTCATTCCGTTACAAATAGATAAACCGTAAGACGATGGGCTAGAAGTCCTTCAGGAATGTCGGATACGAATTCTTTTTCTGAATTTAAGGGGAAACTGTACCTGTGCATAATTATCAAGTGAAAAACAACTGTTTTCGGTAGTGAAAAGACGTCTTGGAATTGTCAACTGCTCCATATTTCAGTTGCATTTGTTGGGAATCGACGAGACGAATGAGGGTTTGTCCGGTCTCTACCTAGCTCTCTCGGCCGTGAATCTTGCAGAAAGCGCCGGTGCATCAACAGACGGTCTGCCAAGAAACGTTCTTGCCGATATTTTTATTGCTGCTGCTATAAGGTACGAAACTTCTGTATTACTTACTATGTCATGAAGTACAACCTTTGTTGTTTTAACCGCTCTATTTGAATTGGTTGCAAAATCTCTAGAATTACTTTATTTTTTATTCATGCATAACTACTATTCTTCATCTGAAGTTCATACGACTCACCATCAAATGTCATATGACAGTAGGTAAAAAACTAGCTGAGAGAAAGAGGAAACGAAGGACGGGCATGGTGTAGTGGTGAACGCATTAGCCCGCGGAAAGGATAATAGCGTGTTCGATCCCCACCACAGACACCTGTCGTCGAGAGTTTTGCAAATATCTTAGCATCATTGTAGTTGACTCACGATTTTTATAAATTTAGTTCCTAAGATCGACTTTCTATTAACCTTGGCATTGGAATATGAATGCGTCGTTTTGTTGTTCAGCAGTCGCGAGGTTTTTAAACAGCATAAATTTACTTCCATAGAGAAACACAATACAATACAACGCTAGCTGACGTTCCGGCAGTATCGCCTTCTTCAGAGCCGGGAAGGCTATACTGATATACAATCTACTAGGCCAAACGCTTCAATAACACTTACAAAAAGACGAAAAACTCTCCGGTAATTACATGATCAACAACTTCTCGAAAAACCCACCGCTTTTTCGTGACTTCCAATGAGGAAGTTTAGAACAGCTGATTATAGTCGCATGTGGTTGACGACTGCACCATCCCACATCAGAAATTGATGCGAACATACGGGGTCGGATAGTACTCTACTGCAGATATGTAGATGGTTGCTTTGTCGTCTTCTCTACGCAGGAGGAGATGGACAAATGCTTTCAACTATTGAATGAGCAGTCTGAGTACATAAAGTTCGACCGGAAAAACCGAGAAAAAACTGGCTTCCGTTTTTGAACGTTTAAATAAACCTATCCAGTAGGGGTTACCCGACAAAGTGGTACCGAAAGCCAAGTAACAAGAACATCCTCGTTAATTTCCTTTCTTCCCACCCTTCACACACAAAGAGAGCGATTGTGAGAAACATGTTTCGAACAACCACTCTGTATGCACTACCAGGGAAGTAAAGGAAGAATCGCGTAACTTGACTCGGCAAATAGCCATCAACGATGGCTACGAAATAGTAACCCCACGAGATAAGTTTAGAAGGAGAGCGATGCGCCCACGCGAAACACGTGGCCTAAAGAAAATCCCGTTTATGTTGTCTTTTATAAGCGATGAAGTAAGCGTAGCTATAAAAGGATGTTTAAGAAGGGCAGGTCTAGAGGAATCGGTAGCGATAGTTGGAATACCACCGGCTACTCTACGTCGTGTATTAGTTCGTAACCGCCTGTATGACCGTCTATGTGAAACAACAAATTGCGTAATTTGCCCTTACGGCAGAGACGGTGACTGCATGAGTTCAGGTACGATATACCTGATCTCTTGTAATAATTGCGGAGATGAATATATTGGCGAAACGGGTAGACCTTTGTATATACGTATAAAAGGACACCTAAATGGCAAACGAAAACTAAGACGAAGCACCCCACTAGGCACGCATAGGATACAAAAGCACAGCAGAGACGATTTTGAAGTAAAAGTCAATACCCTTGCACAGGAGTCTAAAACACCAGCGCGAAAACTTCTTGAGGCTTTTTGGATAAATGCCAAAAACCCTACAATGAATAGCAGGGAGGAATGCCCAGAGGTCATACGCGACCTGATCTCGTATGTTCGCATCAATTTCTGATGTGGAATGGTGCAGTCGTCAACCATATGCGACTATAATCAGCTGTTCTAAACTTCCTCATTGGAAGTTAAGTAAAAAGCGGTAAGTTTTTCGAGAAGTTGTTGATCATGTAATTACGGAAGAGTCCGTCTTTTTGTAAGTGTTATTGAAGCGTTTGGCCTAGTAGATTGTATATCAGTTTACCCTTCCAGGCTCTGAAGAAGGCGATACTGCCGAAACGTCAGCCAGTGTTGTATTGTATTGTGTTTCTCTATGGAAGTAAATGTATGCTGTTTAAAAACGTCGCGATTGCTGAACAACAAACCGACACATTCATATAAATTTAGCTTTAGACATCAGAGTTACTAGATTTTTTAGAACTCGGCTATGTCTTCCACATTTCCTGGCATCTATATTTTCTCCATACTTCTTTAAGAGAGCTAGAAGACATGTACGAAGGGCTGATGAGGACAGCGTGAGCATTTTTTCTCTTTCTGTTTGTTATACAAGGGATTTTTTATTTCATTGAGCTGGTAAAGCATTTGGTCGGGGGATGGTCTCACAGCAGTATTGCTTTCGTACGTGTTAGATTTTGACACAATTGACACAGTCAACTAAAAAATTTTACTATGAATCTGAATACATATGGAGTTTTTTGTTTATCCCAGAATTCTGAACTCGACACGTTGTTTTTCATGTTGCAAATTTAAACTCATCTATCATTGAGTAAAGCGTCATGTTGTTGAACTATGAGTTTGTGCTTTGCGTCATTTCAATCGTATTACTTGCTTGGATACCTGGATGGCCTTTCTTCACTAGTTATGCGGACCCGGGCATATTTTCCATTTTTCAGGAGCTTTATTGGTTTAGCCATGATTTAACTATTATGGTTCCCTAGGTCGGCCTAGCCAAACTCTGCCCCGGATCGTCACCACCACAGACAGTCGCCGCCCTTGTAGATCAGAAGGAGATTTGCCACCATGCGACTAGCTTGATAGTAGGGCGGTGGTGGATCCTGGTATTGGTTTACTCTTAGTTGCACTTCCTGGTGAAAATCCTGAACTCCTTCTCAGATTGGGGGACCCTGCTGGGGTGATGAATCTCCCACTGTACATCACAGCCCGACACCTATGAACACCTCCCAGCCACGATGGAGCAGTAAACCGTTAGGAGGTTCAATCATATTATTGAACTTTAAATGCAGTTTTTCAAAATTTCGCGCGTCATTTTGAAATTGAAATGTAACATGAGTCGACTCTCTTAGTTCGCTTATAGCGCTTAGTAATGCGAGTGTAACTTCGAGTGTTATCAAATAATACAGTTAAATGTATGGAGTTGCCGTATAGGCTTTAGCTGTTCACTTATTTGAAAATGCCTAAAAGTGCTTCTTTTTTAAGGTGAACGGGTTACATTGGATTTTTCATTCCCTGTCAAGGGAGTTCTTATCCGACGCTGACAGGATTCGAACGATTCTCCGCAGCAAGAAGTTCTCATTCGTTCCAATGGTCAGCGACTGTGATGGTTCGTCTCTTTTTTCATTGGTTTAAATGAATGTAAATGTGAAATCGGTGCCAGACAAGTTCAAAACATACGTATTTCCATATTCCACGTGAGGCAAGCCACGTATTTTTTTCTGCTTGCAACGTGACACGTTGATAGACACTTTAAAAAATTACTGTATATCTGTATTTTTCAGGCATCACTTACTTGATACTTACTTGATACTTGAATGGCCCGTCCTCACTGGTTGTGCGGGCCCCAGCACAATCTCTTTTTTTCGGAGATTTGCTGGTTAAGCCACCGTGGTTCACTGGAATCCCGAGGTCACCCTGGCCAAAGTGTGCCCCAGGTCTTCACCACAACAGGTAGTCGCAGCCTTTGTGGATTAGAGGGAGATCCTCATGCGAGTTTGATGTCAGGATGGTAGTGGATCCTGGTATTAGTTTACTCTTAGCTAGGCTTCCTGATGGAAATATCGGACTCCTCAGTTCGGGAGGCCCTGCCAGGGGATGAATCCTCCGCTGTACATCGCAGTTCGACACCCAAGAACGTCTCTCAGCCACGATGAGGCGGTAAACCGTAGGGACGATTTTTCAAATATTTTCATTTATTATAATTAGAAACCTCCGTTTTTTGAGTTACTTAAAGTTGCTGGGGGTAAGGTAAGATTAATTAAAGCTAAAGCGAGTTAGGTTTGGTTGGTTAAGTTAAAATTAAGTTACTTGAGATTAAAGTTAGTTAAATTATCTTAGTTTGAGTTACTTACTAATTTTTTCAGACAATATCCTATCTCGACTCAGCGTGATGTTTAAAATACGATTGCTAGCATTACTTTCCCAAGAAATAAATGCTGATGGATCTACTGAAATCGACGTTGTAGACAACATATCGCGTCTTCTCGTCACCATGTGTACGGCAGGGCAACCAAAAAACGGAGACAATTGGGGTGAGATCGCCACTGTCGGCAGATACTTCTGTCTTGTTGTACGACTGACATACTTCGATTTGCTACCGAAATTCTTGCCATCCTTCTTAGAGATGTCGAACTGTGTCAGATTTTACTAAAAAACAGCTTTTTTGGAACATAATCGTATTATTTACTAAGTAGAAGAACGAACTTTCATATACAGATCCATTCACTGCATGGATTCAAGTAAACCTATCCAGATATTTGTGATACAACCACAATGATGCATATTTGCAAAATGCCGGATCGTAACTGTATGCCGTGGGGATTGAACACGCTATTACTCTCCCCGAGGTCTAACGCGTTCACCACCATACCATGTGGGTCCTTTGTTTCGTGTTCCTCTCAAATAGTTTCTATCTACCAGTGCCATCAGCAATCACTCGTCAACGGGATTTATTGGGGGCACAAATAGATACTGAACACAAAGACGAAACGAAGGGCACGCATGGTGTTGGGGTGAACGAGTTAGCCAGCGGAAAGGGTAATAACGATGTTCAATGCCATCCCATACATTTGCCTTCCGGAGTTTTGCAAACAGCATCAGCAGCATCATTTGCAGCATCATTTTAGTCGTATTTCACATCATACCCTACCATGAAGAAAGAATAAGTAGTAAATAAAAAGTGATTATATCTTATTATTGTTTATCGAACCTAAGAAAGCGTTCTGCTATTCTTAACCTGCAGAGAAGATGAAGGTTTACCCAAGGTGACGACCAACATCCATTGTGCAGTAATACCACTCGCATGGACACTTGTCCGTTGCTGTGTTTTCATACTTCAATCCTATTGCCTCACTTTGTTTCGAAATAAAAGAGTGCATGTACATTTGGCTTGCTGTCTTGTTGCTGTGCAGAATAGGTGAAATTGTAGTCTTAAGTATTTCATGTGACTGTCATCCAAGCGTTTAGACTGCGCGACATCCCTTACCGATGGTGATGCTATGTGCACTTGGTGGACTCATGTGTTGACCTGTGCTGTCTTTTGGAAACAAGGACTGCTCGAAAAGGCCAAACAACACTACTCGATTGTACGCCGCTGTCCTGATGAGCTTCTGAGCAAGTAGGACGTTGATATGAACAAACTGCCAGGTGTCTGCTTCCTGTGTTGGGTGCTTATGACTTCGTAATATAGAGATGGATCCTTAGAAAAAGTAGTAAATGTGAAAATGCTGTGGAGAAACATACTCAGGAGCAACGTTATGAGAAGTTTAGTGAATTATATCACCCGGGTCGGCAAATTGGTACCAGACTTGTCTGAGAGGATAAAAGCACTGGGTCGATCCATCGGTAGGCCTCCGCGACTCATTGTAAAGTCCAAATATGCATTTACCCACCTCAAACGACCGTTGATGAGGTCGAATGCATGGCCCATCCCTCAGAGACTGACCAACGCCAGGAGTTCTACACTTTTTCCTTTTATCCGCGTGAATTTACAAACCAGCAGAGGAGATACAGACATCGGGAAGTATTATTGTGACGTCTATCAGAAGACGTTTACTCTTTATCTGGTATCACCGACAAAATAACAATGCTTTCAGCCCACTTGCACTTGCTGTAGGACATGCTTTCTGTGCTCGGAAGTTATGCGTTGACGACAGAGAAAATGCCAATTTTGGAAAGTTTGTCTTCATTCACGCAAGAAAAGCACTGGACGAATTAAGGACGATCTGCATTGAAGAAGCGGCAGCAGAAATACGTCAGCTGATTGTGAGTTACTTGATTATTAGAAGCTTCGTATAAGTAGGTAACATCCATTTTAAAGCTTTTAAGTTCACCCACTTATTTGCTTTAATGTTAGTTGACTAAATTTATTCTAGCAATATTCTTACTGTGAGTTCTTTACTAATCTAATAGGCAAAGCGAAGTACTATTCGAAATCACCCTTGCCAAACATAAAACCATCCAAGTCAGCTTGGATCATCACCGTACATAGTTTTACCACTTTTTTTATTTATGTCACATTAATCTCTCAAATAGTTAAGGGCGCGTGTGGTGCAATGGTTGGAGGCGCCCTGCAAAACACACTGGGATCGATTCCCACTCTCATGGCCCACCAAGCCCTCCATCCCTCCGGAGTAGGCAAATTGGTACCAGACTTGTTTGTGAGGATAGCAGCACTGGCTCAATACATCAGTAGGCCACCGCGAGTCATTGTAAAGGCCAGATGTGTATTCAATCATCTCCAACGATGCTTAATGATGTTGAATGCATGGTGTATCCCTCAGGGATTGATCAACGCCAATTCCTTTATCCTTTTATTTATTTATGACAATGGAAATTTCTAAAGTTCGTCATTTGAAGGACACGTTGCGCTGCTTGGCGTACGAGTGGGTGATGTCGTCGTTGTTGAACGCATGGCTTGAGGACCTCGTGCCAGAAATCCCCTACTGGCGTCAGTACGCGAAAACCGACTATCACACTTTGTATGAAGAAGCCTGTAATCACTACACTCGCATTCAATTGCATGGCGGTTGTGAACGAGGCAGTCGAGTAGGTGAAACTCAGAAGAGTACATTGCCTTGCTTCTTTTCTTTTTTCTTATTGTTTTGGAACGTTGAATGTTCTGAAATCCGCTAGCAATCTATGGAGTAGATTTGTTCCATTTTTAACTTACTAGGGAGCAACTCTTTCGAATAAAAAATGTATTTCAAAGATGTGTCTGCGAAGTTAACTGATCTCCTTCATTGGTTCATATCCAATACTTGAGGTCGTAGTTGTCATGGAATACTGCTTTCTTTACTCTTAGCTAGGCGTGTAAATGAACTCCACTTGGAAGACACTGATGGAAGATAAGTTCCCTACTGTTAATTCCAATTTGACATCGAGAAACACCCAAACCACGCTGAGATGTTAGATTGTTAATGAGCCGTGGTCTGTCAGTAAAATAGAACTTGTACAATGTTTTTAATTCATTTTTTTGAGTTTTGTTGGTTTAGCCATTGTGTTTCCCTGGAGTGCTGAGATCAGTCAGGCCAAAGTCTGTCCCACGTCGTCGCTACCAGCAGTCGCCACCCTTGTGGATCAGAGGGAAATTTGCCACCTAGTTGAGACTAGTTTGACACCAGGACGGTAGTGGATCGCGGTATTGGTTTACTCTTAGCCGAGCTTCCTGATGGAAGCGCCCAACTCCTTCCCGCCTTGAGAGACCCTGCCAGGGGAATGAATCCTCTCGCTGTACATCGCAGCTGAACACCTTCTAGCCACGATGAGGTGGTAAACCGTTGGGAGGTTCTAGTTCTTGATGTTATAATATAAGTTAAATTCTAATTCTAATTCTGACGCTAATAACTTTCAGCTTGCTGCTTACCAGTTGACCTCTAGGATGTTGAACGGGGCCAATCCACTCTACACTTGGGCAGCGGTGTGCTGCATACGCAAGGAGCGATCTGATGCAGTTAGCTCACTAGTTTTTTTAAAATTTAAATGAGATCAACGTTCTAAGTTCACGTGAATAATCCGCTTTCAAGGTCAGTGGTCCTGTCAAATATGGCCGTGCTCATCAACCTGATCGATTCCATCTACACGTGTTATGCAAATTACATGAGAATCTTCCACGAATAGGTGAAAGGATCAAGTAATCGCTGTAATGATCACGTTGTTCGAGCCATTCCTGAACTTTTGATCTCATTTTTAAAAAAACGTTTGGCATTATTTGTTTGTACAGTTGTTTTTTTTATCCATTTATGTCCATATTGTTCTTTCTGTACATTGTTTACCTCGTCCTACTTCTTGTTTTTTTCACATTTCAAATAGAGTTTAGGCTGAAACCTGCTGTTGAAGTGGTCGTCGCAAAGCGCCACATATTTCTCAACACACCCACTGAGATCCTTGGCGAACTCGACGACGGTTTTTGCACTTGAACACTTCGCGGTACTGTTCAGAGGTTTTAGTAGGAAATGATTCAACGAGAAGTGTTGGGTTTTCTGGATCCTGTAAACGTATCAATACCCTATTGATTTGGGTCATAATACTTTGATGGAGCTTCCATCAAGAAACCCAGCTAAAAGTAAACCAATACCGGGATCCACCACCGTCTTGGTATCAAACTAGTCCCATGGTGGCAAATCTCCCTTTGATCTGCAAGGGCGGCGACTGCCTATGGTGAAGAAGACCTGGGGCAGATTTTGGCTAGGTTGACTTCAGGACTCCAAGGAACCACAATAACTAAGCCAGCAGAACTCCGAAAAATGGAAATTATGCTGGGGCTCGAACAACTAGTTAAGATGGGCCATCCAAATATCCAAGTGAGTATAATGCTTTGAAATTGGCAAAGACGATAGTCACTTGAGTGAGATAACGTGCTCAACGATATGAAACAAGTTTAGATGAGGTATAACCAGTGATTCTATCATATTACATGCCTCCTATTAAAGCAGTGGTACGTGACTGCTCTTATTCTATTATCTGAGATCCTATTCTAAACGACTTGATTCGTGTTCTGGTCTTCTTTGATCACATTGTCTGTCATCTGTTATTTAGCTGGATCATACGTCTTTGCCGGTTCGTTCTTGACCTTATTCCAAGAGATGGAGTGTTGTACCCATCATCATTATTAGGAGTAGTAAGCTATTTTTTGTAAGTTTGGCACTTAACCTTCCGCTAATGGATGCTGTTTGGTAGCAAATCGGCCTCAAATTTTGTTGCTGTTGAGGAAGCAACAAAATCACAGGTGCTGGATTCACTTGACGATAACATCTCAGAATGAAGAGCTGACCGTAAACAAGATCGATGAACCCGAAATCTTCTTAAAGTTATATCCGCTCGCCTGGATCAAGGCAAGTCGTAGCGGCTCGTCTGGTCCTGAGCTTCAAACATTCTTATTTGTCAGGGCGCCTCTGAATTAACAGCTCATACAGCGTTACGGCTCGAATTTTCCGATTGCTCACTTCAATTCGATGTGGTCTTCTTGAACATTAATACCATACCCTTCTAATACAATCCTTCGGAACACCCTTCAATAAACACTGAAAATCAGTTTTGACATGAAGAAGACCGGCAAGGATCTATGGCACACTCTTGTATGTATCACAGCTAGCGTTAGCTTTTCTCACTTTCTAAACATGGGTTTTGTGCACCTCGTTAGCAGATTTCAACGTCTTCAATGTGTTTTCTATTGTTGAGAATGTTGTGCCTCTAAGAATCACTACAATCACAATATAATCTTTGTATTAAAGAACGAATAAAGGATGTAGCATTATTCGTTGATCTATCAGTATAGATGCGCCATGGATTTGAATCTATATTCATAGCACTGTACAAGTGGATGCATGTTCTGGCTTACAAAATGAGCTGCGAGTCCTACCGATGTGACAAGTCAGTGTTTTATCCTAGGTATGGTACCCCCATCTTTTGCCCTGGTCCCTAAGGGATGGACGACATGATTTGCTGCGGAGTCGAACCAACAACGTTCATTCTGTGGGGCATCTATAACCAATGGCACTAGGCAGACCCCAGTTTTCATACAATACTTCTTTAAAATAATAAGTCACAGTGAATATTTTGGGCCACCAAAAATTACCAGATTTTTAAAGCAAAATATGAAATTATAAGAGGTTAGGATTCTGATAACAAAAGTGCATCGATTGCAAATGTACATCGTCAGAAGAATAGAAGATGAAAATATTATAATTCGAATTATGGCGATACCAATGCATAGAGACACAAAAGAGACTGAAAATTACGAAACCAGCTATCCCTATCGGACCGAAAAGGATAGCAGTTGCAGTGCTGGTCGGTGAGCCGGTGCGTCCACTAATAGCGACGCCTGCTGTTCGTCGGCAGATGAGTTCTGCATGCGGAACAACGTAACTCGTGAACCCTCTTCCGATACAATACATCCTTCCTGATGATCCGTTGATAAAAACGCCGATGGAGATGCTTCCGACATCAAACCCTGTTCATATAAAAACTTTAGGGCGAAATTTGTTAGAGAGGAAACATTACAGCCAAAGTATGGTAAATATAAAACATGTTTGTGAAATGCCACAAAAAATCGGCGATGGAAATTTACCGTGCAACTAAGAGGCACCGTTCCTATATTTAATCCAAAACCCTATCCTCTGCTTCGAATTTATATACTTTAAGGATTGAAATTACAATGTTAGCTTTTTTTGCTGCCTACTACAATTTTTCACAGTAGGTTATATTATGTGAAATGCAACTATAATCATCTTGGGATATTTGCAAAACTCTGAGCCGCAGATGTCTGCGGTGAGGAACGAACGCGCTATCACCCTTTCCGAGGGTTAACGCGTTCACCACCACAGCATGCGCGTCCTTCGTTTCGCCTGTCTGTCAGCTAGTTTTCTATCTACTAATACCATCAGCAATCAACCGTCAATAGGATTGATCTGGTGAGCACAAATCACTGGTAGATAAAAAATTGGCTGAGAGATTGACGAAATGAAAAACCCGAATGGCGTGATCGTGAACGCGTTGGTCCCGGAAAGGGTAATGGCGCGTTCGTTCTCCACCGTAGACACCTGCGGTCCGGAGTTTTGCAAATATCTCAGCATCTTTATGGTTAAGGATTGAGCATCCTATCGTTTTATCACCATTTTCAATAAATCATTTTGTTGCTCTAATGAATTGCGTGAAAAACCATTGACTAGTAGCCTAACGTCAAGTAAGTACGGATGTTCATTACAGATTACTGAATGCGTGATAGACTTCCTTACTGTAAAATGTAAACCACTTACGCTGTGCACAAACCACGCCTCTAGATTTGGATGTTTGCGCATTAGGCAGTTCGTTTCTCCAGCTTCGGATTTGAATGTGGCCTTAACGAAATGTATGTGAGCAGTGATGAAATGCTAGCAGCTTGTCAACTGTCGTCATGGAAGCAACATTAGTATTGCTAAACAAAGTAAAGTTTTTGCTGTTGCGGAAGCTAATCTTCGATGAAGCAGGAATCACTAAAACCTTCATCTCCGGTTCAAACAAGAGTTAAAATTAAGCGTTTTGTTCTAATTACGGACTTTTTAGACATATATTCTTCTTTCAAAGAAAAATGGATGAAACGGAAACCAACCAATACATAAACATGGCCACCTGCGTGTATTTCGACAGATATAAACTTTATGATATTTCCGAATACTGCATTCTGCAAGATACATTTCATTAAGAAAAAACGAAAACTCTGCTTTTCAATAACCTCGAAAAAAAATAGAACTATATTTTCACCTCATCTGTTACCAACTGTAAACGACCTTCACTCTGCCAATCCATCTTTTGCATCAGCTCATTTTGCACTGGAGTTGTCACTACAAATCCCTAAATATGGAATCTTCAAATGAAAATCACTTATTAACGAAAACAGAAAGGTTACTCCAGGTTGCATGAGCACTGAAATGCTCATGTCCGTTTGTAGTCCTGCCCTCAATTTTCCGACACCATGAGGTAGCAAATATTCACAATACACTCCATCGCGGCATATTGCGGACACACAGATGGCGGCTCTACAAATGATGAAGTTCTCCAATATTTTTGACCATGGATAGTTGCATTAGTAGCAAAGGTGAATGGATGGGTGTGAACTCGTACTGTGTTACGAAATATCCATTCGAAAGACAGATAAAAAAGCATAAAGCTCTCGGTTTTGATGAATCCCTGAGATATGCGCCATGCAATCGACTTCATTAAGTATCGCTGAAGGTGACTGAATGCATATCTAGCCCATACAATGACTCGCGGTGGCCTACCCATGCATCGAAGCAGTGCTGCTATCCCCCAGACAAGTCTGGTACCAATTTGCCGACACTGGAGGGATGGACGGTTTGGTGAGCCTGGAGCGCGGAGTGCGACCACATGTGTATTGCAGGGCACCTCCAACCACTGCGCTATACGCCCCCTACATGCACTTGAAAAGACAAAATTACATAAGGAAAAATTGTTAATATCTACAACAACAAAAGTACTAACTCGATATCTTTCCCTTTACTTTCATAAAGTTTACGTTCGTAGACGTCAACATATTTCGAATCAGACCATCGAAATGTAGATAATTGAACCAAATCGAAACCGCAATGAGATGCATCCGATGCTAATTCGTACATCCATCTCTAAAATAAGTACAATTCAGAATGGGAATGCTATTTAAAAAATAATTAACGACCATGAACTCACTACGGACATCTTTGTGTTGTCTTGAATAACTAGCAGACTAGCTGCTTGTACTATCTGAGTTATTTCTTTCACAACAACAGTAAGACTCTTTTCAGTAGATTCCACTATCTTGTTCACTCCATCCAATGCAAATCGATCTCCTAATAGTTGTAGTGTCGGATCGTCTAGCTTTTCTGTCCAGAATGCATTTACCTGCAAATATCAGCTTTCATTTTCCACAATAACGAATAGGTGGCAAAGGCGCTAACAATGAACAACGGTGAGGTAAAAAGATCAATAGCAGCGAGCTAGGGCATTATATCGTCCTTGAGCCGCCGGTCATTTTTCATTCCTACTTTCATTTTTTGATTTCAGCCACAATATCATGTCCGAATTAACTAGTAGGAAAACCGAACGAAGGAATCGTTGTCGAAAAGATACTTCCCCGAATCCAGGAAGGAACAAATTGTGAAACCAGTAATAAGTCAGCCTCACTACCCCGCACACTGGTTGCTTCCATTTACGACGCTAGGTGGTAAGACGAACGGTGAGATACCACAAAATCTCAAGTTAGGCAGGACATTACCAGAACCGGAAACACACACGGCACGCCATGGAGATTACTTCTAACTTTCCACGTATAATGCCAGAACACTCTCCACAGACGCCGATCTTCGCTCCCCTTTTTAAGCTGCAATTGGCATCAAATTCCATTTGATAGCCTTATAAAAAATAAAAAGTAAGACCGACATATTCCAACTAAATAACGGAACCATTGTCATCCACGGCAAAAAGAACCCGGCACGAAACCTCGGTGGAGCAGGCTTTATCGCCCACTCATCCATTGTTCACCTCGTCGACACATACGAGATCCTCTTCCTCGCATGGCTGTCCTACGTCTTCAACTTACGCATCATAAGAAGATTATAATCATCAATGGAGGAGATTGAGAGCAGGTTGGCCCGCACTCGGGCCTCTGGAAGAAGCCGCCGACCAACTGGAACACACCAAAATCCGCGCTCACCTTTTCGATTCAACAGTCCTCCCAGTGCTCCGTTATGCTGCAGAGACGTGGGCTGATACCTCAGTCATGTCAAGAATACTGCGCGCTACTCATATGGGAAATGTGATGATCTGATTTTCGAAATCTATCTCATTTTCGAGACCTTGAAGAACACAAATCGATAGCGAAACATGGATGGACTGGCCATATGAGAACAGATGACAGATGGAAGAAAAGAACTGTAGAATGGACTCTACGAGGACGCATGGGTCAATACGAGACTTGCATACGTCACCATGCTGGAATCGAGCCACCACCATGTCCAAAGACTACAAGGCTAAGAAACCAATAGAAAATGCGCTGGGGCCAGCACGACTTATGAAAACGGGCTTTCTTTTCATTAGTTATTGTTATCTCACTAGATTAACTTTGCAGTTATTATATACTTATTAAATCCCATTTAATCTTCAACTGAATTCAACATAAAACTCTAAGATTGTTCACCTTATCAAGTACAAATTCGTGATGACTTTGATGTTGACTTGGATTCGTACGAAGTGTCGAGTTGTCCGAAGTTTCGCACAGCGATGAAGCCATTGCAGGTACAGCGTCCTAGAACAAGTAAAGAACAGCTTTATTCATCGACACAAAAATTTTATCGAACCTTACGATCAGCAGACAAAAGTTCTCCAAGTGAACGATTGTCTGGCTCCCTCATCGTTAAATCCGCTCCTACAGGATCTTTCAAAAGCTCCTCTTCGTTAAAATCCTCCTTAGATTCCTCAAATCGCATTTCCTACAAAGACTTACTAGGAATTATAGTTATAGCAACACCTTTACTGAAAATATATAAGTTGGTTTTTTCCTATAAAGATCAAGTAGCATACCGAATAAGAGCTGATTGGAATTCACTGCCACTTTCTTTAGTGGCACACTTTCTCTACTCATCAAATAAAAAAATCCGTAAATAAACTTCCTCACGTGAACTGAAGCTCAGTTTAAAGGAGAAAGACGAAACAACAGAGAAAAAACATTCAGAGATGGTCCTATTCATTGGAAACTATTCTCTATGTCCGAAAATGACACCTCATTTTTGCTGATAGAGTAAAAAGTTAGAATAGCATCACGAGACCTTTAATATCTCCTCGATATTGAAAATAGATCTCCTCAAACGCTCGCGCTCATCCGCTTCTGTGACGAATGTTTGAATGATATACTAAATACGGCAAATGAAGATCATTCACGCATCAATGAATAAACATTTACTCAGTAAGTCTACCAATCCAGCATATTCCCTTTAGAAAAGAAAACAATACACTTCTATACAGCTCTGACGGCAACCTGATGGAAGAAGTGCGTAGAAAAAGTCAGTGAAAGACCTACTTCCAAGAGACTAGCGACATCCCACTTTCCATTATTCTCCATAATCTGGGCAGAACGTTTGGAATTTTTGAGCAACGGTGTTAATGACGACATCCAACGTACCAGTTGTGACAGTTCCCTACTGAAAAGTAAAAACAATAAACTTCAAAACATTAGTTACTCCCACACAACAAAGCCGCAAAACTTCTCTTCTGTCCCTAGAAGCTGAAAAACTCAGATAGTGAATGCATAATCTGCTCCCTTCGCAATACGAACAAAGTGACGACTTTTCAATTGAAAAACCTTCTGCATCGTTTGAGAGATATCAGCTACTCTCAGAACGAAACCTAGCATTTAAACTCAGAGTTTAAACATTTCTATGAATCCAAAAACCCACAGATATTTCTCCACTTAAAATTTTTGAAGATAGCTTACAGATTATTTGTTGCAGCTATAGTAACTTCTCGACACTTCGCTTGAATTCTAATGCCATCCTCATGCAATCGTTCAAGGATAGCATTGAATTTCTTCGAATCCACAGCGTCGAATAAACAATTCGCGGTAACATCCGGTACTTGGCTTGGGCTCATTGGCTCTGTCTCCGAGACAAGAGTTGTTCCGCTCCAAGACGGAGAACTAATTGATCTAAAGCATTCACGCTCACCGTTCTGTAATAGGCATTAGATAGATGGTAGAAACTGCACAAATAAACTTATTACATGTATACAGGTGCCCATCCCAACGATTTACCCCCTCATCGTGACTGGGAGGTGTTCGTCGGTGTCGGGCTGCTATGAATAGGGGATTCATCGCTCCAGCTGGGTCACCTAAGCTAAGGAGTCTGGCCTTTCCATCAGAATCCTAACTTAGAATAAACCAGTACCAGCCAAGATCTATCGTTGCTGTGGCACCAAACTAGTCGCATGGTAGCAAATCTCCCTCTGACTCACAAAGGTGGGGACTGCCTCTGATGGTTACGACCTGGGGCAGACTTTGGTTAGGAAGGCCCCGGGTATCCATGGAAACCCACTGGTAAACCCACAAAACTTCGAAAATATAAATTTTACTGTGACTTGCACAATCAGTAGAGATGGACCATCCAAGTAAGTACACAAATGCTATATGTTTCCGGCTATTACGGCTATATGATGTGAAAAAAATGCTGATAGCATTTGCACTTGTCCAACAAATAGCCTTAAAGTGATAGAAAACGATGTCACGAGTAAACGTACGAACGTGAAATCATATCTAGAATCTTGAAAGTATGTGGATAAAATGACAAGAATAAAAACGAAACGTACCCATAATCAACATTTTCGTCTTCTAATTCTCTAATCAGTTCACAATACTGGTCCATCTGGAAAGCGAGTGCTCGTGCTGCTGCAGACAACTGACCATGAAGCATTGAGACCAATCCGCTGAAATGAAAAAATTGTTCATAACAAGGCTAGGAGAAGGCTTTCGGCGTGGATCAATTTCTAAGAGATGCGCCATGCATTCGACTTCATTAAGCATCGTTTGGAGGTGGTTGAATGCATATCTGGCTTTTGCAATGGCTAGCGTTGGCCAACCGATGCATTGAGCCAATGTTGCTATCCTCCCAGATAATCCTGCTGCCAGTTTGCCGACCCCGGAGGGATGAAGGGCTTGGTAGGCCTGGAGCGCGAAGATCGATCCCATGTGTATTGCAGGGCGCCTCCGACCACTGCGATACACGCTCCCGTTTATTCATAACAAGCAAGGCTAAACACCAACTATTCGGCTCAACACTACATACACTGCAATAATTGGGTCGACAGAGTTAATAAGAAACAGTTTCAGAAGTCGTATTGAAGTGTTATTCCTACCTAAACCGCTTTTCAACGAATTCTCTCATTGCCTGAATCCCTGTAGCACCCAAAGACCTTTCAAGCCATCTGAAATAAAACCACAAATCACAAAGTTTTCTTTTCTGAAAAAGCTGTCACTTTCAAAAACTTGGAAATTCAGGATTTCGCTATGCAAAGAGCTAAAATATCACGCATTAAGCTGAAAATAAACCTTTCAGCTAAAGGTCCGGGTGCACCACCTAGTAGCATATTAATCAAGGAGTCGCCAAGTCGAAGATCCCGAGA
This sequence comes from Angiostrongylus costaricensis, assembly GCA_900624975.1. Taxonomy (NCBI): domain Eukaryota; kingdom Metazoa; phylum Nematoda; class Chromadorea; order Rhabditida; family Metastrongylidae; genus Angiostrongylus; species Angiostrongylus costaricensis. The sequence continues at coordinate 89,550 of UYYA01004436.1, forward strand.
GCTATTATTCAGTCGATTTGCAAATATCTGAATACAAAAAGTTTAGGCTATTGAAACGATCAAAGGATCCATCGCAGTAAAATAGGTTAGTTACAAGACTGTAGACTTAAAAAGCGATCTCCTGTTCCTTGAGACGCAAAAGGATTAAGGGGATAGATTGCTACTCTGACGTAGACCCTATCTATTAACGCAGACCTATCCATGTTTGTTTATGACGGTGTTGTCGCACGTTTAAATTGTACTCTCCAAGTGAATTGGACAAAACCTTGCAAACAAGTAAGTGACAAGTACATGGGATGTGGTTAGGAGAGGCCAGTAACTCTCTACCTAGTCCGAGTCCACTTATTCATTAGTAGAAATTGCCGAAAACTCTAAAATAAATGGACTTCATTTCCATGACCATGAAAACGCTCGGAACTAACGGCGTTGGGTATGGCAAGTACTGATAGGCTATTAAAACCTTAGGTGGCTCTAGGCTGCATAAATCAATAAAAACTAGGGCGACGATGAGTACTTAAAACGTACGCAAGATAATGCCTCCATCCTCCTCCATTCAACAGTTGATTATGTAGGTTAAGAAGATCAAATAACACGTCATAGGACTGTCTGCCCATTAAATGTTGTTAGTAATAACGGAGCATTGTTCTCGAACAGCTAATAGTTTAGGAATTAGCCCAGTTGGTATTCTTTATGTCTTTAAGCATGAACATGACCACTTTGAAGAAATACTGAACTCCGACTTCGTTCATGTGATGAAGTACGAACCAAGTTGGTGTTCCGATCAACACGAGCTTGGCCATAAATATCCACCTTTTTAAACAACCAATGACTCGCACAGAAACTCTACATTTGAAAAATTGTGGATCAATCCCACACTGGACAGCCTTCGCCTTCTATGCGCAAACAAAAAGTGGAAGAGAGGATGTCGAAGTATTTTTGTAGACTTGAAAAAGTTCTACAGAGATCATACTGGATATAAAGCAATCATTAAAGACCTCAATGCTAAGAATGGATGCAAGATTCCTAGTCAACAGAAAATCCGGCGGAAAGCATTGTTTTTTTTTTCTTGAAAAAGATCTTCGAAAAAAGACCCAAATCTGATAGAACGGTCATAGAATGTTTGGATGCACATGCTTTTCGTACTCACGTACTCAGTACAGAAAGATTCTTCATAAGCTCTGTAACAATTTCACAACCGCAATCTAATCATGCTGCAAACACACCCATAAACGAGAGACTCAGCAAGCCGATACCACCTCACCAAAATTATTTGCAACTACTCGGGAATTTCATGATCAATAGGACAAATAGCTCGGAATGATCAATTTGTGCATAACTGTTCCGTGAAGTCCATGGTGGATGACGTAGAGCTAAGTAGAAAGAAATGGATACCTTGTAGAGCTAATAAAGGTACTGGAGGTTCTCGAACGAGGCAAAAATAAATACAATTGTTTCCTGCTCCAAGTTTTAAATTTACTACCCTTCTCACGCTATGTAACCAGGATGGTAGACCACTCGGCATTTTCGAACACGCAATACAGAAGACGATAGCGGAAGCATTCCATATAACGTGAGTATGGAAACCCAGGGTTCTGACCTACGTTAACGATCAGAAATCAGAGATGTCACTATAATTCAGAGACAACCTGTAGACAAGGACATGCAGTGATTGGGTTCCACGGGTATCAAGCGTACAGAAATATCTCTGACCTAACGGTTATATTTCTTCACAAGGTATACAGCAGACAAACATGAGCGAAATTACATAGTGATCAGAACCTACTACAATATCCTTACACGTTCCTTACAATATTCCAATACCTTAACAGGGTGAAACGGAGCCTTTACTAGCCCCGGTTTGAGCAATTCGACAGTGGATGATACAAATGATACCTATCGCTTAGACATGTGACTCTACACGTATCCTTTAATTCCACCCACGAATTCGAAAAAAGAAACTTGTCAAAAAGGTAGGTGACAAAGACCCAGAATTCGGATGTGAATTCGTAGAGATTCAGTTTAAGAAAAACAACTGAACATACTTTGCTTTCAGACTCCCAGTCTTTGTGTGCAAGCTCCATAGAGTAAGTCAAATGCATCAAACAAGTAAACATTTTGAGATAACTGAAATGTAGAAAAGAGAAATCTCAGTAGTACTATAGAAATGCATACAAAACCTACCGCAGAAGGATTTCCCATAGCAAATCTTCATTTTCGAGTTTGAAATCAACGTTTACGAGATGGGAATGCGGGCAGCTAACAGCATTTGGCAGAAACGATGGAATTCCAAACTTCTGTAACAAATCAAAATAGAGGCATTGTTGAAGTTTACCATGTGTAAGTGACTCTGTGATTAATTTATATAATGAGCACTCATTAATCCAAAATAAACTTACCTTCTCACTTTGTGTACTTTCACTTCTAAAAGGATCTGTGGAACTCTCTCCGAACAATCGAGCAGAGCTACGTGTACATATTGGCTGAAAAGAAAAACTTTTATACGAACCCTAAAGGTAAGGCAGGAATCAAAATGAACAATGAATACGAAGATGAAAAACAGTAAACTACATTAGGACTAAAACATTTACGGCAAGCTTTTTGTCCCCAAATTTATGAACTCTGAAGAATTTCTTTCATTTCCTAATTCTGACTGTAACATATTCACGACGAAACTGGTTTTTCGGCAACAGACCATAACTTCGCGACCACTAGAGTATTTCGAGGGCATAAAACTTTATCGGTCCATAAAACAGAATTTGTTCTTTGACAATAACAACATAAATACTTCCACAGAATGTTCTCTCAAAGTTAAATGTGCTTAAAATTAAATCTTCCAAGAAATCGATGACGAAATCCGGGTTTTTCAAAATTTTTGCAATGGTAGTTCGGCTGTTGCAAGCATGAACTATTGGGGAGCACCGGCGTGTCTTGTTGGAAGAAACCCAGCTATGTCATCTGCTTTCTTATTCGAAGTAACAACTTCGAAACAATAAAGCGGTAGAAACTTATGTCAATTTTTTTCACTAACCTTGTGATAGCTTATCAATGAAAAAAGATGTCACAGTCCGGAGAGCCAGAATTTTGTCATTGCAAAACTTGACAACCTTTATCTTGTAGGCAAAGATTTCTAGATTCTAATAATTTTTATTGTAATCAATGGAACCTGCTATGAGCTGAGCTATGCTGATCTAAAAGTATTTATTCACTTAATCAAATTAAGATTTATTTAATACTTTGATATGTTCTTCATTCGAGCGGTGCTCCACCGGATTCGACTCGATGTAATCACAAAAACCCACACTGGAAGAAGAGCTATTGACAATCGGCTCGGATTAATCCGGTCCTGAGGAAGGCAAAGTCGTCGAAACGTAAGTAAAGCTTTTTATCAACCTCATGTTAACTTATTAATGAAAGGATACACATTGTTTCAGCATATCTATGCTAAAGAAAAGTCGGGCTTTGAAATGCTGACTTAAAGTTAGAATTCGCCATTCCTTTCGCACCATATGACTCCAACTGAGGTCACCTCGTCGCGAACATGTTAAAATAAAGGATAAAGCTCCTGGCGTTGACCAATCCCTGAGAGATGCGCCATGCACTCGCAGTGGCCTACCGATGAATGAAGCTAGTGCAGATATCCTCCCAAACAGGTCTAGTACCACTTTGTCGACCGCAGAGAGATGGAATTTTTCGTGAGCTTGGGGAGCCGGAACGAATCCATGTGTACTGCAAGGCACCTCTAAGCACTGCGCTACACGCGCCCAACAAGCGTGTTAAAATAGGAATAAATAATAAATAACAAACGATTAGATTACCTCTTGCATACGTGAGGAAGCAAATGCTTATACAATTAATTTTGTTGTCCTACAACCGTCATCAAAGGATTTGGTTGAATTTAAGTGTTGGCACTTGAGGAACCAGGAGCATGAGGAGCTTGAGGAAACTGAGGAACTGTATGTCTTGAAACCTCATAGTGGCTGTGCTGAAGCCATTCCTCACCTTGCTACCAATGTTCGCATGCCCTTGTGGGCTTTGCAAAAAGGATTTTTGCAAAAATAGACCAACTTTGTGGTGACAGAATGTCTAGGGATTAGTTGGTAGAGATACTTAGGACATTGTGAACTAAAAGTGAGTCATCGTCTTCCTCAGAGTCAATGATCCGAGTCGTTGGTCGCCGCTTGTTATTCGTATCGACGTGGCAGCTTCGCCTTCGTGTCGAGTCAGGTCTTCTTCAGTGAGCCAAAAAGTGAGTCATTTTGCCACCATTATGCTAGTATAGTTACATTTATTTCATTTTTTCTTTAACTCCTCGAAGAATTAAATACTAAACGTCAAAAAAGCTTGGATTTGAACGGAGAATCAAACCATCTGGTTATCATAGCTATTAAAGGGCCATATTGATAAAAAAAAATGCATATGTCAAGCTCAAGCATGGAAAATTCAACTAGTAACTGAAGAAGTTTTAAAAAATGAAATGCCGACGACATTTCCCAACATTCATGCTGCTTCATAAGATCGTCATCTACGGTTTCGCTACTAAAGATGTTAGTAAGTACATACGTCGCGATCAATGTCATCCAACTTCGGACGAGGCCCGTAATCTGTGATGGCCAATGTCAAACCGCTTTCTTTGGTATACAGAACGTCATAAACGTTGATAACATCGAGTTTTAAATGAGCTGCAACAAAAAATTTTTTAATACATAAAATTAAAACCGTGCCGTTAACAAATGTTTCAGAAAATCATACCAAGTTTTTCCACCAAACGAATTTCACTAACTGGCACAAGACCACCTGCTAACGCTAGCACCACTAGGTCATCGCGTATCTAAAAACTGCGAGTACAGACAGGGAAATGTTTCCACCTCTTTTCAAAGACGGATATATACCATAAACAATATGGTGCCTCGCAGTGATTTTAAATACAGAGTCTCGTAAAGATCGGTTTTTCCAAGACGATCATCGATAACATCCTCTACATTCTTGAATATACTCGCCTGTAAATGTGAAAATTATCCAAGGATAGAGGACCAATCCCGTTGATGGGTGATAGCCCCACAGGTTAAAAAACGGCTGAGAAACGGGTGAAACGAACAACCCGCATGGTGGGGTGGTAAACGCGTTAGTAACCGGAAAAGGTAATAGCGAGTTCGATCCGCACCACAAACACCTGCAGTCCGGTCCGGAGTTTTGCAAACAGCTTAGCATTATCGTAGTTATCCAAGAACACATCAAAAAAAATAAAAAGTGAATATACCACAGCTTTAACTTCGTCTTCGACTTTGAAATCTTTGCATATCTTTGCTTTTGTTGCTGGACCTTCACTCCAAAACCATCGCATTCGTTTCGCGCACGTACTTGGACCTAATCTAAATAACATTCGCAAATTCTTGTCTACAAGAACACTTAGAATCACTAATGAAAAGGTTAATGCAACAGACTTCTATAACGTTCCCTAGAATACTCACTTCCTTGACCATCCCACCACTCCTTGTTCGGCTTCAATAAGGTGTAAATGTCCATCATTCATCGCCACAGCAAGTACAGCACCATCAGGTGACCAAGTTACCGATTCCACACAGGCAGGTTTCGAGCACTGCGTCTCCGGAAACGCTGTCAGCTCAGATACATTCAACTACAAGTATCCTTATGCTAAAACTTGTTATTGGCTAGTCTTTCAATGTAGAACAATTACGCTCAAGAACACTCGTAGTATAACGAAATCCATGTCCACTAGCCGAAAAGCATACAAATAAACAAAAAACAGCAGATTACAAGCAACCCCAGATTCTATTTCACACATAAAAATGACCAAAGTATTCGAATGGAAAAACTAGACGAATAGATGAATTTACAACTTAGATACTTGAATGGCCCGTCCTCACTGGCTGTGCGACTCCCAGCATATTCTCCATTTTCCGGAGATTTCCTGATTAAGCCATTGTGGTTCCCTTGAATCCCGAGGTCAGCCTGGCCAAAATCTGCCCAGGGTCGTCACCACGACACGAAGTCGCAGCCCTTGTAGATCAGAGCGAGATTTGCCACCATGCCACTAATTTGATATGAGGACGTTGGTGGATCCTGGTATTGGTTTACTCTTCTCTAGGCTTGCTGATGGAAAAACCGAACTCCTTCTCAGCTTGGGAAATACCTGCTACGGGGTCGAATCCCCTCGCTATACATCGCAGCCCCACACCCAGGAACCTTCCCACCCACCATGAGGCGGTAAACCGTTAGCAGGAATGGAATTATTATATGGCGAAAGCGAAGTAAAGAATACATGACCACTGACGGTATTTCTGTAATTTATCCTGTTGATCTCGCCAGATGGCGAACATTCCTGATTAACAAGAACATCGCTGTGGTAAATATTTGTAAACGATGTTGCTCAGCTCATTTACACCACGATCTCGTGGGTCTAACGGCACAGTAGGGAAGTACCTGATGGCTTTGGCATGACAACGACTTCTACAACATCGTAATAGGTTGAAGATCAATAGAAATAACGCTACGCTCACACACCTTCCAGCAACGTTTCCACGCATTCCTCTTCACCATCACTTCACCTTTGCGAGAAGCGAGTGCTAAGAGTTCTGAGCAAGGGTTCCACTGGACGAACTGGACCTGAAATTGTTCTGTACAATTGTCGACATTCTTGATACGTCCATGTACTTCAATCAGTGTCCAGAAACCCTACATTATAACTTAAATATTAAGTTCTGAGCAAATAAGCAATTAAATGTTGTATAAACAGCATAATTCGGCGCTTCCATCAGGAAGCCTAGTTAAGATTAAACCAATACCAAGGTCCACCACCGCTTTGGTATCAAAGTCGCATGGCGGCAAATCTCTCTCTGATCCACTAGGGCGGTGAGCCCCTGTGGTGGTGACGACCTAGGGCAGGTTTTGTCTAGGCTCACCTCGGGACTTTGAGGAACCACAGTGGCTAAACCAGCAAAACTCCGAAACAATGGATATTATGCTGGAGCTCGGAGCAGTGAAGGCGGGCGTCCAAGTATCCAAGTACTCTTGCTTCATATATACGATTAAATGCCCGAGAAATTAGAGCTGAGTCCGGGCGATAACCACCAATAACTATCTTGAACTTCATTAAAGTGTAAAAACACCTACATCTACTCTTTCTTCAGCATCCATGCTATGCAGTTACTTAAATATTCCCTGGAACCAAGACCTTGCCTTTCAGGATAGTATGTTATTCACTTATCCATCATCGAATTGCGAAATATCTCAACGTAGGAAAAAAGTAGGGTAGATTTTGCAATAATGCGACACTACCCAAATGATCGAATCCCCCTCCATATTTCCGATCTGGATCTAAACCAAGGCCAATTCCGTGCAAAAAGATAGTAGTCCAGAACATGTTCTAGGATCTCAAACAACCATAAATGGTTACCCTCCACATGAACACCTGCGAATCAGTGTCGTATTCTATTTACAAAAGAACTGGACACTTACAATTCGTCGTGACCTTTCAATTAAAAGAGATAAAAAGGATAAACCTTCTGGCGTTGATCAAGTCCTGAGAGATGCGGCATGCATTCTACTTCATTAAGCACCATTCGGCGGTGACTGCATGCATATCTGGCCTTTACAATAACTCGCAGTGATCTACTGATGTATCGACCTAGTGCTGCTATCCTCCCAGATAAATCTAGTAGCAATTTGCTGACCACGGAGGGATAGAAGGCTTACTGAGCCTGAGACGCAGGAATCGATTCTGTTTTGCACAGCGTTGCCGACCACTGGGCAACATGCGCGGCTTATCAGTTTATTTAGGAAAATGCAGTGATAGTCAGAAACCATTTCACAGATGTACACCCAAAATACTCTTTATTAACCGGAAACACCTCGCTATGTCTATTAAAACCTGCGCCATAACATATGAGAACGCCTTCGAACAAGAAGCTTGACATCTCCACATAAAGAACAACAGTTTCGGCATTTCAGTCCATTCATTACAAAATCCTATCCATCATTTCTTTACCTTGAATGGAGCTCTGTACTGTTTCCTTTGCTGTAGCAGATCAAAAGGAATCACTGGCAAACCCATCTCCTCTAAAAAGACCACTCTTACAGAAAAGTATAGATTTCTTTAGACCACCAGTCTATTCCGCTACGATAACTTAGGCTGAAAGGCAAGCCTCTGAAGAAAAATAAGTGATGGAACCACAATCCTTGCTGCATTTTTTTCTTATGAAATCCGAGATTATTACGCAAATAGAGAAAGATTGACAACAACAAGAGAGACAACGAGCGAAGGCATAACACTGCAATTTAACAAATGATAACGAGTTCCATGGTTTAGAAGAAAAAGACCAGTTAATGGTTAACAAATAAAGTGAAGACATTCGAAACACATATACGAGGTTACCTAGCAATTACTGAAACCCGCACTGTACAGCATAGAGATATCTGTTCTACCTAACCAGAAACCTCAAGATGGATTTCAAAACAACTTGCCAAAAACTCCAGGAAAAAAGACCTCGTTTTTACTCAACGAAGATGAAATAAAGTAGTAAGTACCAGTTCACATATCTATTGAGTACCGCTTCTAGCAACAAATTCACGCTGCATCTCTTGAATCTCATGAAACCGCCCACGTTTCATCACCGACAACATATTTTTCATACGCTGACGTCGATCACGACGTTTCTGCGCTGTGGATTTCACAAATGGTTGCTCCATTCCTATTTCAACTTCCTCGCCACCCTCGTAATCCTAAAAAGTACAATCTAAAAGCAGATCCAACTTTGCTCGAAACAACTGCGGTGCATTCAGCAAAGCGATCTTCATCACCCATTCCATTAGAAACGAGTAACTCAATAATCGCAGCAAAGGCATAGCCAACCTCGCCATCGTCCATTTCCTCATCCTGCACACCTTGTTCAAGCGGACTGTTATTAAATGAAGCATTTCGAGCCTGATTCTGCAAATTGAAGATAAATGTGTAGCAAAAAAAATGGAATAACCGCTATCCTAACCTTCGTCTGGTAGGCCCAATGCTGTTGACCAGGTGATGCATAGCTACCACTTTGGGCAGGAGAACCTTCATAACCTGATCCGTTACCTGATTCTGCTGCCTAAAGTTGAAAGCTTTAGTAAAATAAATAGGAATTCACGACTATGAACTAGACTAACTTGAGAATCATGCAAAACTTATAACTTGAAGAATAAAGCTCTTAAACTTGTACCTAGATATGAAAACATGCCTGATGTGCTCCTTGTAGTTGAGCGAAGAATTGTTGCATAATGCTGCCCATTTGACTCGCACTATCGGAAAAGTTAGCCATTTCATCCTTCTCACGCTTCTTCTTCGACTTCCTAGATTTACGCCGATGCCCCTCCGAGTCGCTGTCAGAGACATCTCTGAATGAACGTATCCATAGAAATGAACAATGAACACCTATTCTCAAAATTCAAAGCAGTTATAAGTTATACTTGTCATTTTCTAATAATTGCCCAATTTCGTTACAAACCTTCTATTTCGACTATCGATGGCAGCTTTATGCAACGCTTGGACATAAGAACCTTTTTCTATTGGATACCCTCTCGCACGTTCAAATGCTGAAATGTCATAAATAGTAATACTTAAATAACTGGACGGCCCGTACTAACTGTTTGTGTGGGCCCTAACATAATTTCCATTTTTTCAGAAATTTGCTGGTTTAGCCATGGGAGTTCATAGGAGCTCCGAGGTCAGCTTAGCCAAAATCTGCCCTTGATCGTCGCCACAACAGGCAGTCGTCGCCCTTGTTGAATCGGAGCGAGATTCGCTACCATGTGACTTTTCTGATATCATGACAGTGGTGGATCCTGATACTAGTTTGCTCTTAGCTGGGTTTCCTGGTGGAAACGCCAGACTCCTTCTCAGCTTGGGAGGCCCTGCTGGGATGATGAACTCCTCTGCTGTACATCGCAACCTAACACTCAGGAACATCTCCCAGTCACGATGATACGGTAAACCGTTGGAGGGTAAATTGCATAAACTGTAATATTTTTTTAAAGAAGTCTACAATGTTGGTCTCACCGAATCTACTGATTTTGAACAGTAAAGCACAAAAAGTCTGTGATATCAGTATTTAACGCTTCAAAAGACTAACTATTAACATTCCTATCTTGGATGAGTAGAAAATTAGTCTTATTCAGGAAAGGAATTCAAAGCAGTAATGGGGCTGGTAACGCTTTATACTAGCCAAGAGAAAAGTCAATCAAGAAGAACAAAAAGTTAAAAGCGAACATCTAGATGAACAAAATAAACATATTATCAGTAAGAATAACTACCGTCGAGTGCTTCATGGGAAGACCAACCAAGGTGCTCAATTAAAAATCGACAAATCAGATATCCACTTCGGTTCACACCATTCGTACAGTGTACACCGATAAGAGCTTCTGAAAAAAAGTGATCGTTCCACGACTTAAAATTTACGGCTAAGTGCTCTATAAAACGTTGCTTAAGAATGACCGGCCTAGAGAATCCGTTGACAGTTGAGAGAACAGTAATGAATCTACAACCGAGCACCCTAGAACACAAACAAGTTCACAACCACCTATATGACCGTCCATGTACAACGTAAAATTGCATAATTTGCCCCAATGGTAGAGACGGTGACTGCATGAGTTCGGGTACAGTTTAACTGATCTACTGTAAAGCGTCCGGATATGAAAACGTTGGTGAAACTGGTAGACCACTCTGTGTCCGTATAAAGGAAGACCTATTCGGCAAACTTAAGTTAAACCAAGTACTCCACTAGGCACGCATAGGACATAAAGACAAAGCGAGGAAGATTTTGAAGTTGAAGTTACAATCCTCGCAGAGGAGTCAAAAACACAGCCGCACAAAATTCTCGAAGCATTCTGAACTCTAATCCGAAAACAAATCGCAAGGAGGAATGCCTCATAATCACGTGTGATATTGGACAATATTTAAGACTGTTATTCTAATGTGGGGGGCACATCACGTTTCCATTTGAACACTGCGCGGCTTGTTTCCACGTGGAATACTCACTGGAAGACTCACAGGAAGCGGTGTGTGTGCGAGAAAGCTACTTTGTTCTCGATTCGATTGAAATCCTTGCTTAGTACTTCCTCCTTTTTGGCTATAGAGGTATTTTGCTGAGAAGATTGCAGTCAACATGACCTTTCTAGGCTCGAAAAAAGGTGAGATCCGCCGAAACGTCTGATTGTTCGCTAATAAAGAATAAACTAACAACCTCGTGTTTAGTCATTAAGTTACAGTGACTTATTGGACCAATGGCGAGGTTATTAGAAAACGGTCTTAAGAATCAAAATTTACAAACAGTTATCGCCCATGTATTACTCTGTGCGGCTGCTATCCATGAACTAACTTAAATAGAGCAAATAAACGGCTCTGAAAAAGGCGAAACCGCTGAAACGTCAGCTATTGTATCCTAATAAATTCTATAATAACCACCTCGCGTCTGCTTATTGAAGAAAAACATCGAATTAAAATTTACATGCTCCCAATAAATGAATGGGTTTAGACATGGCCCTCGTCTTCGAATACGTTGATCCAAAGGCGTAACAGAAACAAACCTTCATCATCTGATTTATCAATGTAATCTTGAATAGCCTTGTTGAATTCCGTAACGCACTCAGTTCTCTCCACAAAACTAAAGAAAAGCAACTTTTCATGCTTCTTGCTACGTTGTAATAACTTCAACTAACCCTCGACCAGGACAGTTTATCTTCTGATACTGAATGAACATTCCCTCGATTTCGTTTCTGTCATAATATCGGTCGGTATCCGTCAGGTCCACAATCATTCCCAGTCGCAGACCACGTTCTGCTAACTATAAAAGTTTTCGTAAGTTACATACAATTACACTAAGACACTGTTTTAAGCACAAAAGAAAACTCATGCTGAAGCACAGGTTTGAAAATACGAACATGGACAATAAATAACTCCTGTAATTAAAAGGATAAAGGATGAAGCTGTCGACGTTGATGTCGAATTCCACCGGAGTATGAAAAAAAAATAGAGTGGCACGATAGTAACGCGAAGACGTTTCCTATGTTAAAGTTAAAAAGTTCTCGACGTTGGTCAATTCCTGATGGATGTGCCATTCATTCGGCTTCATAAAGCATCGTTGGAGGTGACTGAATGCATATCTGACCCATACAATGACTCGCGGTGGCCTACCGATGCATCGATGCAGTACTGTTATCCTCCTAGACTAGTATGGTACCAATTTGCCGACCCTGGTGGGAAAGAAGGCTTGCTTAGCCTTACGCAGGGGGATCGATCCCATGTGTATTGTAAAGCGCCTCCGACTACTGTGCCACACGCGCCATCAGGAGATTAAATAAGTCTTAGTAAGGTTTAAAAGGCATTTTCTTGGTGTCAAGACTGTATGGTATCACAGTTTTTAAAATCGTCACCCATATTGTAAAACCATAAAAGATTAAACGACTGAAAATTCTGTGAACAAACTGCTCTTGAACAGAGATGTCATTAAAGTTAAAAAGCGTAGAAAGTAGGCACGAATCACCAACGTCAGAAGGAATTTGGTGCCCATACCGATAATGAAAAAGCAAATTCAACAGTGAGAAACACACCATCCAGAAAAGCTTCCAAACGGTGAACCTCTGACTTCGACTGACTTTTGTGAGAAGCCGATCGTTCAGAGGTGTCTTGAAGACGATGAACCGAGTACGTGGAATCACCGTTCCAATCGGTGAGTATCTTGTCCATCTAAACAAAAATCGTCATTACGGTGGTAACGACTCCCTTAAGAGACAACAGTGCACAGTCACTTTTCATAGAACGTTCAGTACTATCGACGTCTCGTGGTGGCACTGAGCAGTTCTAACCGCCACAAGTAAACACCATTACTCTACTACGACTTATCATATAAAAAAGAAAACCCAAAAATGAACACATCGACAAGAAACCAGTCAACTCTGGAAATGATCGAAAGTGAACGTGCGATCAGCATTTGCTCATAAAAGCGGTCTCTATGATGAAATGCAGCCGTGTCAATACGGGATGAAATTTGTAAAATAAGTAAAAAAAAAAGTAAATAAGTAAAAATAAAATAAAAATCAAAGTCATGTCGGAAGTGAAAAGCTGAAATAACTAAATAATAATAAGAAGAAAAGGCAAAAAAACTTCCTCACTCTTTTGGTACCACTCTGCATACGCGCACCATAATTTCGTGCGGTTCGAAATTGGCAAGGTGCGTGAGAGGTTTATTGCAAAACACGAATTGATGAATTCTCTGCTGGACTTTTCACACGAATGAATCGAATCGAATGCGTATGAGAGTGGCGATGAGCGACTGCCGTCGAAGATTCCGGAACAATCCGGAAGCTCAACAATCCAGAAGCGCCAGTGAACGTCCCCACACACGCAGTCCACGGGACACGACAAGAGCCGCGACGAGCCGCCCGACCTGCCCAGGCCGACTCCGCCCCAGCGCCCGTATCGATCGTCTGTTGTCGGCCTGGACAACTAGCCCACACGAAGTGTTACAGTGGAACACTTGTCAGTTGCACTTGTTGTTCGAATAACTAGAGATTTCCAGCGAGGTTTTTGCCAAGAAATTTGGAAATTTGGTTAGCTCTAGATGACGGCTAGCACAATAGTAATGCTGCCATGCATTAAGAACAAGGCACTGTTTCGATCTCGCACTGATTCCTTCAAACCCTCCATCCCTCGGAGATGACGAAATCGGTGCCAAACTAGCCTGAGGTGGGCTCATTCTCTCCCATCCACATGGAAACGTCTTAGCATGGCTGTTCCAGGATTAGAGTACAGGATCAACTCGACCAGATTTTCAATGACCTTTATGAGAAGGTAAGTAACAAACGAACCTTCACAGAAATATGAAGAACTCTGTGGATGACGAGTACGACAGAACAAACAGAATGAAAGAAATGCTGAACGAAGCGCACAATGTTTGAAATCAAGTCGTGTAGGCAAGTAAATGAAATAAACAAATAGCTAGACAAGTATCCAATGAGTGAGGGAAAGAAAGAGCAGAGATTCCTCAGGAATCATGCAAGGATCACTACAGTCACAGGATTCGTTACCGTCCTGGAAGAAGCTCAACAGCGATATGGGAAACCTCCATTCGATCCACAAAAAAGTGGACGACTGCTCGTGGTGAAGGGAACGGAAGGCCTAGCATCCTTATCTCGATACTCCATGGAAAATCACGCCCAATCACTAATCAAGCCGTGGAAACGGGAGAAGTCATAGGATCTCAAAGGACAACGACGCATACACGATATACCATGTAGACTACTCATGACCTTTCCGTACATATAATGCCATATCAGCCTCTTCAGACCATCAAGTCGCATTTGCGTTCTTTTCGATGAAGCATAAATGCCATATGATCGCCCAAAAAGGATGTTAGTCGAAGGACTAGTAATGGACCTCTTGTCGTTGTAGGCGAAAGGAACCCATCGCCTTAGTTTGGTGGCTCATGCTTCGTCGTGCACTGCCCATATCGTTCACTTTCATGAAATTCTGTCCTATCACTGAGCCTTTATCGATCGGTGGAACCTCTTCTCAGACAAGTAGATGGTGATTTTACGACACCAGATGGATAAGAAACTTGATTGTCTCGAGGTGTCGACAAGTCAACTCAATAAACATTCTCTAATAGAAAATAGTATAATATAGTCTCTATAGTAACCTTACTCTATATGTCTTCTGATAATGATTAAGGCCCAACCAGATATGACCTAAGGAATTAGCTACAACGACTTGGTATTCATATAAAGTTGTGAGCTCAGCGCCACAACACGAGGTGAGATTGAACTAACTACCACAAGTGTATTGCACAGCATCTGTAACCATTGTGCCTCTTCCACCTCTGAAGTACTTTGATCCAAGAAGAGTATTATAATGTAGATAAAATGTTCCCGAAGCAATACATTACTTTTTTCTATGAGAACGGGCGATCAAAGAGCACATCGTTTACTTTCGCAGAAAAAATTTAAGATTCTTCGATATTGTCGATCTTAAAAAAGTCTTTTGGTAGTTATTAACGCTGCAAATTAATATTATCACAATTATCTGAACGTTTTATATCAATTGCTTGCACCCGCCAGAAGTACGTCTCATGGCACCTACGCAGTTCTATGTACTGCCGTCTACTCGCCGTTGATGATCAACAGCGGTAATGGTTTCGCATATTGAAGAGCCTAAATGCATTGCGGAATCCCTTGGCTGTCTGAGGCTTCCTAGGATCGTGATCCAAGAGAAAGCTTCGTTGTTGTTGTTGTTGTTGTCGTCCTTAAGACACCATCGTTAGTAGCTAGAAGGTTGTGGTCCAAACATGTTGCATGGGTGGTTTATACTAGGTTGTTCGCGAATCAGTGACTGTTGTTTAAAGCTAATTTTTTTACTTACTGCCTAGTATCACTATTTATCGCCGCATGGCGTGGCTATGAACGTGTTAGCCTCCGGAAAAGGTTATAGCGTGTTCGATCCCACCACAGACACCTGCGATCCGGCGTTTTGAAAATATCTCAGCTTCTTTGTGATTGTTGTTCAATGTCTATCTCCATTTGATATCTTCAGTAGTATTTTTTTCGAATGATGTAGTATTATATATGAATGAAAGGCACATTTTATTTAGCTTTACAGTGTATGATTTACTTACAATATAAATTGTAATTTGACAAATCTTACAACTTCCAAAAAAAATTAGGATGTCACAGCAGCGATTTCGACAGTTCTATTTTCACGAATTCAAGCTCCGTCGTGGTGCCGGGGAACCGGCCCGGAACATTAGTCATATATGGGCCCAAGAAAGTATTGAGTGAAAAGCTGATTTAGAAAGTTTCACCGTTTCACCGTCGCAGAGTTAACCTTGAAGATGGGCTAGGTGGCGGAGATTCTTCAGCAATTGACGCCGATGGAACTGAAGGCTTTGGTGGAAGCCAGTAAACGCACAACTGGAGAACTTGCAGATGAACTTCGTGAAAATGTTGAAAAAGCTAGACAAATGAATGCCGTAAGAATTCGCAGCCCATAGTAGTATCGCCTCGCGGCCACACTTCATGGAACGGACTCTGCAGAAGTAAACAAGCTCTACTTCGAAACTGCCTGAACCACCATACTCGTCAGACCCCTTGACTATCGAGTTTTACTTTTTCGGCAATCTCGGCAACTACCTGTGCGAGAAATGCTTTAGAAACCAGGCCAGTATCTTAGCATCATTGTGGCTGTATTCCACACCTTACCCCGCCAACAAAAGAAATAATGGGCAGTGAATAAGAGTTATACATTGTGGTTTCGAAAGGAGCTTCAGCTTAACTGGTTCAATTCCGATTTGTGCTCCTTAGATCGTTGCTGTTGACGGGAGATTGCTGAGGATACCGTTACGGTAAAAAAGAAAACGGGCCGAGAGAAAGGAAAAGCAAAGGACTTGGTTGTAACTAGCCGATACTCAGTACCTTAAGTAGGACAGTTATTGCATAATACGCGGCAGTAAGCAAAAATTAGACCCAGTCGTCAATCTACTAAAACTGCTACCGTGTTCTTTTAAGTAGTTCCGATCGAAATGTGACCTCTTAGTCCGTTTTATCTTTGTTTCCTATAGAAATGATATTCGCCTCTTGCTGCTGCTAGACTACGACAACCTTCCATAAACAAACATTTGATGTTGAGATAATAGTGAGGTAGACAAACTGACGAATTTGAAATCCAGAACAAGAGCGAAGATGGACTGGTTCAATGTCTAAGTTTGAACTCACGTGGCACCACCTGTAACCCCTAGAACCCTAGACATATTCCAATTGCCCAACAAAAGAATGGTGAAGTAAGGAAGTCATAGTAACCATACCGTTAATAACAACCCCGC
This sequence comes from Angiostrongylus costaricensis, assembly GCA_900624975.1. Lineage (NCBI taxonomy): Eukaryota > Metazoa > Nematoda > Chromadorea > Rhabditida > Metastrongylidae > Angiostrongylus > Angiostrongylus costaricensis. The sequence continues at coordinate 106,409 of UYYA01004436.1, forward strand.
TGACGGGTGATTGCTGTGGCAAAGATCGATAGAAATAGCTGAGAGACAGGCGAAACAAAGGACCCGCATGGTGTGGTGGTGAACGCGTTACTCCCCGGAAAGGACAATAGCGCGTTCGTTCCCCACCATAGACACCTACGGTCCAGAGTTGCAAATATCTCAGCAACGTTGTGGTTGTATTTCGCTTAGTACCCTGCCGCGAAATTATAGTAGGCAGAAAATAAAAAGGTATAACATTATACCGTTAATAGTTTCTATTTCCTATACTGTCATAGGGGCGCGTGTGGCTCAGTGATAGGAGGCGCCCTGCAACACCTTGTATGGCGGGATAACAGCACTGGCTCCATACATCGGCACACCACCGCGAGTCATTGTAAAGGCCAAATATGCATTCAATCATTTCCAAACGATGCTCAATGAAGTCGAATGCACGGCGCATCTCTCAGGGTTTGATCAACCCCGAGAGCTTTTTTTATATTACCATATGTTTCCCATACTAACTACCGTTAGTGCTAGCCACATTCATCCTTACCGTGTAAACTTTCGTACTGCTTTCAAACAAGCTTTCTGTTCACGACCTTGTATCAATTCCACATGACTTCTCTGCACAAGCTATTTCTTCGGTATCTGATGGACTTTTACTTTAACGAACCTTCTTGTACACCGTCTTATCTGATGTACCTTTTCCGCATGTGCCTTGTCTTGATTTCAAGGAGCTCTATTACATTGTGCTAACTAAGAGACTTTCTAGTATCGTCCTCTGAGCATTAGCTCCAGTTTCTTCTGCCAAAACTCCGCTCATTATGGGTTCGCGCAACTTGTGCTCGTACAAGTTCCATCTTCATCTTGACACTTGTATTACTTTTCCTTCTGGATATCTTCACATCGAAATATTGCATTGCTATTATCACTATAAGCGGTTATAACCCAACCTTAAGACTCTGCTCTCTGGCAACGTTAGAAAGTCTCGCTTGGTAAAATCGTACAAAGTAGCGCATTCTACTTCGAGCTAGTGATTGTTCGGTGCCGAAGACAGACTCGAATATCAATATTCCACTAACCAACGAATACAAAAGTCTTCAGTCTGAACTTCCAAC
>UYYA01004437.1:0-101874 GCA_900624975.1 Angiostrongylus costaricensis
CCGAAACGTCAGCAATTGTGTTCTAATAAATTCTATATTAACAACCTCGTGTCTGCTTATTGATGAAAAACATTGAAATACAAGTTGTTACCACCGGACATTGTCATTATATATCAACCATCAGCATCGTGTATAAAAGGGCATCACTGAGTGAGGATGCCTCATTCGAGAAGATGGCTCGCTGAGGAAGATCTGGCTCGACAGGAAGGCGAAGACGCAACGTCGAGGCGAACAACAAGCATGGACCATCGACTCGGATCACCGGCTCTGAGGAAGACGAAGACGTCGAAACGTTAGCCGAAAATAAATATATTTATCAACCTCGTGCAAGCTTATCAAGAAAGAATACATATCTCAAAACCATTATGGCTGCCCCTACTGTTTCATGAAATTTATTGAGGTACAATGCATATAGCATATTGATCATAAGGTGCTTACTTTGAATGGAATAGAACGTACATAGGTGATTGCGAAATTTCTGGTTTTTTTACTGAAATATCTGTGCCATTTTCTTCAAGGTTGAATGTTTAATAAACCTCTAATTTTTTCAATAACCATACTCGAAACTGACTGCTTTTGGTATAAAATACAGGGGCCGAAAAAGGAATCGTTGGCAGGAATTCCTTTTGATCACACGTGAACTCTCCCGTACTCACGCTGACTCTATGACCTGAACCAAGTTCAGTCCTCATACATGTAAGTCTCTGTGCGGCCAGTGCCCACTTGGTATTTAACAGGTAGACCTACAAGGAACGAAACGACATATTATACCTTTTTATTTTCTGCCTACCAAAATTTCGCGGCAGGGTACTAAGCGAAATACAACCACAACGTTGCTGAGATATTTGCAAAACTCTGGACCGCAGGTGTCTATGGTGAGGAACGAACGCGCTATTGTCCTCTCCGAGGAGTAACGCGTTCACCACCACACCATGCGGGTCCATTGTTTCGCCTGTCTCTCAGCTATTTCTATCGATCTTTGCCACAGCAATTACCCGTCAGCGGGATTGATCTGGGGCGCCCAAATCGGCATAGAACCCAGTTAAGCTGCGGCTGTAGTTGAAATCACAATGTTATACTTTTTATTCATCACCTGTTATCACCTGTTTGTCACCTTTTTTATTTATCGCCTGTTATACCTTTATTTATACTGCCCGGAAAGGACGATAGCGCGTTCGTTCCCCACCATAGCCACCTGCGGTCCAGAGTTTTGCAAATATCTCAGAAACGACATGTGTTTGAACGACGCTATTTCCCTCGCCATTTAAATTATGATACTGGCTCATATGTTGGGCCTGTGGACGTATTTGGCTGAGTATATTGATTAGCAGTATGGTTTTCTAGGATCTGACGGAAGTGAAATCCACCAAAAGGTTAAAAAGTTTATGAGATAAATACTTAAATAAATAAATAAATATTACTGGCATTGCGAACGCTTATCGAAAAAAAAAACATTAACTTGTTGAAGAATTCCGCGATTAGCATAAACTCACCTCTGGAGAAATATATAGCATAAAGTGGATTTTACTAAAATCGTAAAATTATCCATTTCTTTATGGCAATCTCACTCAAAGGTTAGCGCTGCCTTTGCAGCACTCATGACTACTACTGATCTCTGTCACTTGTTTCCCTAGCAAACAACCTGACATACTTTCGCTATTCCGAGTTTACATACATCGGCCTACACCAACTAATTTGATAGTTCTTAATTGGAAACAAATATAGAAATAATTGCCTCCTGTAATTCAAGCTCCTAAATGAGTTTGTACAACGGAACTTCACTTATTTTGCTGAGTAAACCCACGAGATTTCTTGAAGTCACTCAAAGGCGCCTCGTAAACAACGGAACCAACAAGAAATGTGCTATTCATGAAAGATGAGCAATTTACTAGCGACTCTAATTCTTCGCAGTTCAAAAACTATTTAGGAAAGGAATGTTTTCAAAAAAAAGCAGAAACGATTTCATCACTCTTCAAGTTGGTTTTTCAACTCCTTTTAATGACTTCATGTTTGATGATCTTCTATTAATTTAAGCTTTAGACTAATTCCTTCGCTTTTAGTTTGACAGCGCACGAGTAGAAGTAATTTTAAAGCTCGAAAGACCGACTTTCTATAAACCTCGGCATAGATAGTTGATATATTTATTTATCCTTACCTGACCTTATAAACTGATTTTCTTAAGCTGACGCGAGGTTGGTACAGATCTTCGTTGTCGTTGTCGTTGTTTTTGATGTTGTTGGTCGATGGCTGACGTTTCGGCGACTTCGCCTTCCTCAGAGCCTGGACGTACTTTATGTTAGAATACTTTTTATTATTCGGTGGAAAAGAAGGTTAAAGTATTAATGAAGATCAAACTTTCAAGTAGACGCCATATTGAACAGAAAGGCCATTCACCGTGATGTTATATATTTCATAATAATATTAATATAAAATAATATTTCAGACGAAAGTAGGATCCCCTTTAAGCTGCCCTTCATATCAAATGAAGTAAGTCACACCATTAAAAAGTGCTTAAGAAAAAGTGGTCTTGAAAATTATGCAACGATTATTGACATCCCACCCAATACCCTACGCCGCCAGTTAGTTCGCAACCGTTTCTATGATCGTTTGCGCAGCTCAGAAAACTGTATGATCTGTCCTAATGGGAGAGACGGGGATTGCATGAGTTGTATTGACGGGATTGTATAATATATTTGATCTCATGTAATGCATGCGGCGAGGAATATTGGGGAAACGGGTAGACCACTTTGTGTCCGCATAAAAGAACATCTAGATGGGAAATTTAAAATCCGTCTGAATACCCCTCTAGGTACGCATAGGGCACAAAAGCACAACGGCGATGATTTTGAAGTGAATGTGCGGATCCTAGCGCAGGAATCAAAAACATCAACGCGCAAAACTCTTGAGGCGTTTTGGATAAATTTCAAAAAACCAGAGATGAACCGGAAAGACGAATGACTCATTATCACGCGTGACCTGGCGCCCTATTTCAAAATGATATTTTAACCCGGGGTGTGTCTTGCTCGCGATCCCACGTGAACTACGTGTGGGCCAGTACCACACGTAACATCACGGTGGGTGGCCTTTCTGTTCAATATGGCGTCTACTTGAAAGTTTGATCTTCATTAACACTTTAACCTTTCTTTTCCACCGAATAATAAAATCATCCTAATATTAAATACGTCCAGGCTCTGAGGAAGGCGAAGTTGCCGAAACGTCAGCCATCGATCAACGACATCAAAAACAACGACAACGACGACGAAGATCTGTACCAACCTCGCGTCAGCTTAGGAAGATCAAATCTATAGAAGATCTATAAGATCACATAAATAAATGATTTTAAAGCGATGAAGCAGTTCTGTCGATACATAGTTCCACTCAAACTTTATTTGTAGTTTATTTTTAAAATAATGATTAGTACGAGCTCAGACCTTTCAAATACCGTTCTGTTTTCTTTTTCTGGTTTGGAATGGCAAAATCACAGTCATTAGTAACTGTTTCTAGCGAAACACCTAAGACAGAGAGATTATTATTGCTTGAAAATGTGGAGCTCCTTCCCTCGCACTCCTTCGTCCCCTCTTTCCCAAACCATTACTGAAAGGCAATTAAAAACTATTTGGAGTAGAATTCCATTAGGTGGAATATGAAATGAGATAGGGCGCTTGTGGCGCAGTGGTTGGAGGCGCCATTGCGACACACTCGTGGAATCGAACCCTACGCCCGTGGCTCACAAAGCACTCTGTCTCTCCGGGGTCGACGAGTGGGTACCACACTTACCTGGGTGGACAGCAGCACTGGCTCGACACATCCGTAGGTCACCCCGTGTCATTGTAAGGGACAGATATGCATTCAATCACCTGCAACGATACTTAATGAAGTCGAATGCATGGCGCTTCCCTTAGGGTTTGATCAACTCCGGGAGCTTTACCCTTTATCCCTTCATGAAATGAGATGAACATGGTCTTGTCGATAGAGTATTCGACCTTTAGTATGCTGGATGAATTGCCAAGCGTATGGAAAAGAAACAATGAAGTAGTGTTGTGTTGTGGGAAAGCTCAATTACAAATTTCAAGGTTTCGAGATTAATATTCTTCCACTTGAAACGGCACGATGTAGACCAATTTGAGAATATTTTACCAATTTCAGCAACACTTTAGCTCGGCTTTTGGGACAGGAAAGCTATAACAACCGACCATCTTCAAAACATTGAAAAAGTAAAACACAACGCAGTTTTGCCGACTACCTTTCATTTCCCTCGAAACGAGTAATTAGTGGAACAGTGAAATGTTTTTTTGACAAGCTTATAGGAGGTTCGAATCGACCACCAACAGAAGCTCTTTCTTGCGATGTGAGTTTTTCTTCCGAGTAGCATCGATTCGAATGGTCTGGGCTAGCTCATCGAACAAATGAATTAGCCTCTCCACTCATACAGAACAAGCATTTTATATAAGATGGTTCTTGTTTTTTATCAATCCAAGGTTGTCTGTTTCCTAGATTTAGATTTCTTTTCCTTTTTTGGATTTTTTTTTAGATTTTTTTAGATTTATATCTTACTTACTTGATACTTGAACTGCCCGTCCTAACTTGTTGTACGGCCCTCAGCATAACCTCTATTTTTCGGAGATTTGACGGTTCAAACGTTGTGGTTCCTCGGAATCCCGAGGTCAGCCTGGCCAAAGTCTGCCTCAGGTCTTCACAACCACAGGCAGTTGCATCCCTTGTGGATCAGAGGGAGATTTTCCACTATGCGGCTTTGATATCAGGACGGTGGTGGATCCTGGTATTGCTTTACTCTTAGCTAGGCTTCCTGATGGAAACGCCGGACTACTTCTCAGTATGGGAGTCGTTGCCAGAGAATGAGTCCCCCGCTGTACGTCGTAGTCCGACACGCAGGAGCACCTCGCTGCCGAGATGTGGTGGTAAACCGTTCGGGGGTTAGGGTTGTATCAGAAATATTATCTTTTTCATTTAGACCACTAGTCCTATTGCATTCAGAACCATATCAATTGGTATATGGCTAAAACGAAAAACAAACAAAACAGTTCTTTTTGCTATAAAACAATTGAAAATGTGTGAGCCAGTTCGGCGAGTTAGTGAGCGTCAAATTAGCATCATGGTTAGAGCCACTGCAGCTTCGGGCTCAAGAATTTTTATCAACAGAAAATTATCTCGACTACAGTGACTATCTGGCAAAGAAAACAGGAGAACGCCTTAAGAAAAAGCTGATATTCATGGGAAAAAATGTTTCTAGGAAACGTGGAAGTTTACACCGTGCTGCAATAATGTTGAAAAAGAAATCGAAGTGCATTTTTTTGCTGGTGTGACAACAACTTCGGACAACATGGCTTTTCATCCACAGTAGGAGACGTGCTGTTTTGTAATTACATTACATTAACTATTAAAAAAGAACATTACAGTGACCCGGCCTAAGTTTCATGGATCCTGAAAAGCGGCAAATTTCCCTACGGCAGGAATCACTTGTTAATATCATTCACTAAAGTGAAGAATGGATATGAAGAATACTCGAGTCGTCGTAATATAAAAAGCGATGCTCCTCTTTAATTTCTTTTTTTTACGTCAGAACAAGTTATCGCATGGAAATTAGAAGAAAATAGGCTATTCCCAAAAGGATTACTGTAGCATCAAATGTGTCTATTCTCCTTTTCCTCTAAGAAATTAGTGTACCATTAGATCTTCTATCATTCCTTCTGGTGATCGTCGAACGGCTTCAGTGAGCGTCGAAAGAGATTACACCGCTCTGGTGCACACCAATGCAGGCCAGCCATGAAGCATAGCAGTGCAGCCCACTGAGCTACACGATATTAACCGAATCACATATTTCTATTCAGACCTTCACGAAGAATTCTAAGCATGGATCTGCTTCCTATCTGTTGTTCGCTTGCATCTGTTCCGCGTCTTATGACACCTACAATCTAATTACCCTTGTCTATCGTTTATCCTAAGACGTATTTTGTGTCTGATGTACTCGATTTTCGAAATCTGGGACCTGCTCTGGGCTGTCCCTAACCATAGATGACGGTTGAATTTTTCGCTTCCTACTTTATCACAACAGTAGCCTTAGTTAAAGAGAAAGTGTAGTCGTTTTTGAGAAGACTTAACGCATGTAGGCAATTATAAAGACGTAGGAAAGTTTGGTCCAATTGTTCACAATCGATCTGGCAAATAGCAGAAAGATTTATGCTCTTTCTACATTCTAATTTATTAAATTTTGCTATTCCAGTGGTTCAGTCACATTTAAAGAATTCCTTTTGTAAAGTGCAGAGTTTCTTTTTTGTGAACTCTCATATAGAGAAATCTGGCGATGTCATCATGGAAGAGAATACCGAGTTGACTAACTAGTACTGGCTGGACATCGTTTATGGCAGGTTTCAGATTGTACTTTTTAAGAAAAACGTTTTTTTAATTTAGCGCAGCTATATGAAAATAATTGAGCGGGAACCTTTGAAATCTCGGCAGGCACAAAGCATTATCACTTTGTAGTAAAGACCTTCCTTGGAAACGGTTTGGGGAGTTCATCCTCGTTCACTGACAGTTTTCACTCGATAGATGACCTTTTTCGCCCTTCATGATAGTCCGTTCTACGAAGAGCACCATGGCTCAACTTTGAGACATAAATTCCTGCCTTGAAATTTCATAAGTCACATTAGAAAAATATAGTCAGAAACACTGCCATGTTCATAAATCGTACCACTTTCTATCGGTTTTCTCACAGTCAACTTTTTTAAAATAAAAACCAAGGGGGAGCGTGCAACACAGTGGTAAGAGGAGCTCTGCAGTTCACATGGAATCGATTCTGCACCCTAGGCACACCAAGCGTTTCATCACTCTAGGATCGAGAAATTGCTAGTAGACTTGTCAAATATACTAGCATCACTGGCTCTATACAACCGTAGGCCACTGCCAGTCATTGTAAAGGCCAGATATGCATTCAATCACCTCCAAGCGAGGTCTACTGAAGTCGAATGCATGGCGCATCCCTCAGGGATTGGTCAACGCCGAAAGCTTTATCCTTTATCCTCTTAATATTAAGCTTAAACTCTGTTAAATCAGTAACTGCTGTGAAACCCGCATCGCCATGGTCTTTTAGTCAGCACACTTAATATTGGACAAATTTTGTTCACACTAAAAAAAAGATCACAACATCCACGATTTAACAGCGGCAATCAGACTACATATATAATCAATCAGTACACAAAATTGATGGTGGCGCTGATGTTATCGCATACGGTGCGCTCGCATTAACCTCCTCCTCAACGTTGACAGTGGCGCTTGTCGTCCATAAGTTTTACTTCCGTCCGGCTCTCTCCAAGTAGCTGCTCAGTTCGAGAGCATTTTGAAGTTCCTGAGACGGTGAGAGTGCAGCTCGTTTCTTTCCAGCGTCAAAGAGTCGATTGTACATCTGAAAAAACACTACATTTACTCACTGGAAGGACAAAGTTCCATAAGTACACTACAACTACAATGTTGCTTCGTAGTAATGAACGAAATAATTAAAAACACTAGACAAGCAAGTCAGGTCATCTAAATAAACTCAGTAGTTCGTTCATTCTAGCTGATGGGTGATTGTTGATGGCAGCGGTAGGTAAAAAACATAGCTGAGAGAAAGGCAAAGCAAGGTCTTCAGTGGTGTGCTGGGTAACACGTGAGCGACCGGAAAGGGTAATCACGTGTTCGAATCTGGGCTGCGGTCCAAGATTTGCAAATAGATCAGCATTATAGTAGTTATATTTTTCATAATACCCTGGAGTGAAAAAACCATGACAGGCAGCAAATAAAAAGGGAAAAATACGTCTCATTTTACAATCTGAGGAAAAAAAGAGAAACCGTTTCGAGTTCTACATTTCCTGAGTTTCGGCTCAATAGCTCAAGCAACTGTTGACAAGATTCGTCGTTGCTAGTGGTCGCCTTGGAAGAATACCAGTCGCTGGAAAGCAAAGCTTCCTCAAACTCCAAAACGGCCGACAACTGCCTGTGGCATGGGCTTAAAGACAGTCTGGCATGACATATCGGATTTACAGAAAAAAATTTTGTCCGAACAAAATTCCGAATGCAAATGAAGAGGAGGTCCGGAGAACTCGAAGTTTCACACGAACCCTGCAGGAAATTGAAAATGCACCATGATAAAGGCTGCACGAGAACGAAATGAATAAAGAAAGTGCTGGAAACGTTATGGTAGTTAACGATGGACCAAACAGGCGTCCAACTATTACCATACGATCTTAAAAACGACATTCATTGAGTTCACCCAAGAATAGTCAGTCATCTGGATCAATGCTAATATGCGAGTTTTTGTTCGATTATGATACTCAGCTGAAGCGATTTAACTGCGTATCTAATTGCCAGTGAAAGACACTCTATGCACGGTATTTGCTACAACAGGTTCTTTGTTTGCTTAGGAATACTAACGAGTTTGGATAGCGTTTCTCCTAGCTGCATGTGCTTCGTTTATTGAACTATCCAGTCATAGGAAAACCTACTTCATGAAAATTTAGCTAATTACTGAGTTATATCAAAAAAAAATTACGTCGGCAATAAAGGTCTTTAATATGGGAACAAATGAGATCGACGCATTGTAAAAGTTTATCGCATAGTAATTTTGTTTTTCAAAACAAGAAAAGTATGGTAGAAAGTCGAGAGCTAGCCTATGCCAATCTCCACCACAATATCGATGAAGAACCCGATTCTAATGAGGGTAGTGAAGTGCGTTATTGAGTACCTTTTAAAATAGCCTTCAAGTCTGATGTAATTTTATCACTTCAAGTGGTTTCAGTTGATAAAAGTGCTCAGAATTACGTGTAGGTGCAATATTAGGAATTAAAATATCAGCTATAAAACTCGTCTTAAGCTGACTTAACGCTAATGGCACTAGAAAGAATTTTCTACGATGACCTTCATATGGGCGCGTGTGGTCGGTGGCACCCTGCGACACATACGTGGAATCGATCCCTGCACCTATGGCCTGTCAAGCCTTCTAATCGACCGGGTTCGGCAAATTGACACTAGACTTGTCTGGGAGGACAACAGTACTGACTCGATGCATCGGTAGGCCACCGCGAGTTATTGTAAAAGCCAGATATGCATTTAATCACCTCTAAACGATGCTTAATGAAGTCAAATTCATGGCGCATTTTTCAGGGACTGATCAACGTCGACAGCGTTATGCTTTCATTTTTTCACCCTTCATAAGTCATTTCGGTGAAACACTAAGCTTTCCTTTGAACACGAATGGTAGACCTTATTGAAGAATGGTCAGACCATGATCGAGCAACAGTTATTCGTAAAAAAGGTATCGATGAAGAACCCGATTCCAATGAGGGTAGTGAAGGGATCTAGATCTGCGACTTCTATTCCATAAATTTCAAACCTGGCAGAAGAAAACCAATTACCTTTCTCAGTAATATAGCTTAATACCTCATTATTATTTAATGAAATACCTCTCTGATTTCCACCTGGTCACTATTTCCCACACATGGCTTCAGTTTTTGATCCCAGTTTTTACTGAAAAAGACGTTTTCGTCAAGCTGCTGGTCTCTTACCTTTGCAAAACATTGAGGACGGTTTTTTACTTCGTGTGCCACTATGGGTGGGTGCTGAAAACCAGATGGCGCGACGATTCTTACCTGCATCTGTCGGCCGACGTCGTTAGCAACGCTTACTTGACGTTTACCCACGTTCATCAAGGTACGTAAGTTTCCGACGTTCTCTTCCACGTCAAATGACGGCGAAATATGACGTTTCAGACCGAGCGGTGACCGTTTATAAGCGGAATTCTGTAATAAAAGTTCTTTACTATGCAATGAATGAGATGCACTGGATATAATTCGTTTGTTGCGAGGGAGAATAATGGCCACATCGGCTTTCAAGCTGACATATCTCAGCTTGTACAAGAATTCATTCTTTGAAGCAAAAACCATTAGGACGTATACATTTTTACAAGGAATGCTTGTTATTTCGAACAAAAAAGCAGTCATGTCACAATCATGTCGTGCTGCACGGAATCTCGCCCACTTGTTTGCTTTCGTGTTGGAAATAAGAGTCTTGAAGTAATGAGATGGAGCAAACGTCTGTCATAGGTTCTAGAAAGTCGGAGCTTAGTCCTATAATAGAAATGAAGTTTTACCCAGTTAGGAAAAATTTTAAATTTTTTGTTACAGTTTTTGTTCCTGCTTGTAAAACTCACTACGAGCTAAGATATGTTTATTTGAAGATAAAATTGAAGAGATACGGTTAATTTAAAGAATAACAAGATAAGGCTGTTGGTTTTGATCAACCCCTAAAGAATGCTCCATGAATCCGACTTCATTAAGTACCGTTGAAGGTGATTGAATGCGTATCTGGCCTTTACAATGAGTCGCGGTGGCTTACCGATGTATCGACCCAGTGCTGCTATCCTCCCAGACAAGCATGGTACCAATTTGCCGACACCAGAGTGATGGAAGGCTTGGTGGGCCGTGGGTTCAGGCATCGATTCCACGTGTGTCGCAGTGGTGTCTCCAACCACTTTGTTACACGGGCCCACAGCTAATTTAAAAGTATATATGGTTAGGCAATTTATTCCTATATATGGTTAGGCGGTTTATTCCTTTCCAGTACCTGAGTTCTAAGTGAGCCCAAATTTCCACATGACAACGCCCTTTCTACTGCACTTGCTTCACACACTGATATCATCTTGCAATTAAATGCAACCTACCAATGAGGCGATAAAGTATCAAGTAGTTTTTTCTTGCGATGTTTCGCATCAAGATGAAGCGAAAGTTCTTCTTTAATAAGACTGCACCACATGAAGGATAAAGCTTTTGGGGTTGATCAATCCGGGGGATGCGCCATGCATTCGACATCACTAAGTATCGTTGGAGGTGATTAAATGCTTATCTGCCCTTTACAATGACTCGCGGTGGCCTACCGATGTATCGAACCAGTGCTGCTATCTCCCCAGACAAGTCGGGTACGAATTTGCCGACCCTGGAAGGATGGAAGGCTTGGTGAGCCTTAGGGGCGGGGAACGATTCCACATGTGTGTTGCAGGGCGGCTTCGACCACTGCGCCACAAGTACCTACAAATCTGTACGTAGGCGATAACATCTTCGAAGAACAAAACTTACAATAACTAAAAATTCTCCAAGCGCTCAAAGTTTTGGAAGAATCGCAAAGCGTAGCGGGAAAGATATAATGCCTTAAGGTTGACAGCTGCAATGAAGCATCAATTTTCAATTCGCATATAATCGAGGATTCGTTGTGAGATTCCAATTTCCAATATTACTTAACTCACATGAGACTATTAATCTGTCAAAAGTTCCACTGTGAAGGGATAACAAAGCAGAATTCAAGGTGATACAAAAAAACGAACGCAGGTAATGTAGTGTTCAGAGGTGCTCAACAATGCACACGTCCTATTCGTCATTGTTTCTATCTTACCACCCAGAAAACAAAGTTCACCATCCATGCATTGTCAGCAGGTTGTTACCAGACTTGTATGAGAGCACAGAAACCACTGAAGTGATACTTGGCATGGTAAAGTCACTTTCTAGGCCTGATAATATTCATTTAACAACTTCGACGGTACTATGGATAGGAATGAATGCATAGCCTGTCTCTAACAGACTGCTCAATTTTGAATTCTTTATTTTCTATGCTTTACAAAGCGCAAAAATTTGAATGAATATTAAACCATCTTGCATTTTATTTATGCAGCAAAATTTATGAAGATAGGTTCTAAGCGGTGTGAAATTTACCAAGGCTTCTAAATTCACTACAGAAATCTGTAAGGTACCGTATCCTAACCTCTGACTCAAAGCCGTACATTCCCATTATGAGAGGATGTAGATCGTTCTCTAGTCTAACAGCGGGGCTTAGTTGACGTTTGACACGCACGGAGTTCGCACCCGCATAGCAAACGATCATTGTGAAAACAACAACCTGACGTAGCACCATCACCTGGAATTAAAGAAATAAGAAATAACTGTCATTAAAGATATTATAGTTGCATAGCTATGCACGAAAATCGGCTACGGTGAAGCGTTTTTAGCAACGTAGCACCCGTCTCTTACGATTAATAAGTAGTTATAAAGTGTAGAGAGGAATGTATCCGCTGTGCGATAAACACCACCTTTCAACCTATCCAGGAGTGTGGTGTAATCACTTGTAATCATCTTTGACGTAGTCAACTTAAGAGAGAACCTATAACAGTTAGTTTCGAGAAAACTACAAGATTAAAAAGGAAGTAGTTTCTTGCCCAAAACATGTCATTTAGGACGAGTATTTTAAATGCCGAAGTAGTAAAACGATGATTTAACGTCATACTTGATAGCGAATTGCCATGTCTCAAAGATTAATCCTGAGTGCTCAGAACTAGTGAACATCGTTTCCAAAATAGATAATTCCTTAATCAGCGAAAAACTTGGTGTTGCCCAAGTAAACACCATTATTCCCAGTGGTGCATAAGACCTGCTTAATTGGCTTCGCTCAAGAAAGAAACGTGTTTTTGTCCGGTGGTATCTTCTTTGTTTGTAACATTAAAGGATCAAAGCAGCCGGGGTTACTAAATAAAAGTGTCGAACTCGATTCCACCTTCAATTATTTTCTAAGGAAGATGAACCTCCTGCCATACAATGCAGCTCGACATTTCTCAGGAAAACGGCAGAACCGTGATGAGCAGGTAAACTAGTGGGCGGCTTGAGAAGACTGCGTTTAATGAGTACTAGTATCATCCACTTCTCACAAGATTACGCCCTCATTGTATTTGAAGAGTGTATCCCAGGAGATGAACTATGATGTTCTGCGGGAGATACATCTATACAAGATGGTCATTCCAGTGGAAAAGAGTCGTCCAATGTTTACGTTTGAACCAAGAGTAAACAAATTCAGTGATTATCCGTCGTAGTGAAGAACTTTGATGCACTACGGAAGATTCAACTTTGCAAAAAAGTCATCCTAGATGAAAGGAGCAGTATGATGTTTTTATCCCTACTAGGAAGAATTAAATTCTAGAAATCGACTCCGCTTCGAGGGTAAGAGCAACTGCAAAGTGGAAAAGCTTTATTTATAATGGCTGGCGACTGTAATTGTTCGCCAACACAGAGGTATTCAAGAATTCATCTAACAATGATGTGGGCTCAACGTAATTAATGACCTCAGCGTTTATTTGAAATTATTAACAATTTTGTTTTTTAATTTGTGACAATGAGTAATTATAGTCCAACCCAGAGCATATAATGAGAACAAAAGTCCCAAGCCTTGATTTAATTTATTGCGTTACGGGGATTACGAACCACTTAAGATAACAACACGAGCAGTATGGATCCAGAAGCCTGAAACATTAAATGTTGTCGTTCAAAGAAATTCTTTACAAGTTAGTTAGAAAGTCTTTAAAAATATATTTACGTATGCTAGGGCAGGCAGCGCATTGGTAGTCATATTGCCGATTATGAGCACCAGTGCTAGTTCGACTCCGTAATAGGACCACCGAACTCCTCATTCCTCCGGGGTTAAACGATTGTTACAAGACTTGTTTAGGCCCAACTTACTCCCACTAATGTACGTAGGAATGCTCTAGTCCGGCTATCCCAGAATTCGGGGAACAATGAACTCGACCTATACTCAACAACATTTGTAAAGAAGACAACAATTCACGAGCAGCAGCCGAATCCACAAGTAAAATATTCAAAGAGCTTTGTGAATGATGAAAAAAAGGAAGCAAATGGTAGGCAAGAAGGATTGAGATCCAGCAAAGCTGTTGTGAGGGGTCATGTAAACTAAACTAAGAAAGTGTAGATAAGCACAAGGGATATTTCTGCATGTAGGGTGATGACATCAAATGGGAACTAATAGATGGGGAATCTTTAGAAATCGGTTAAAAGGGCTATTTTGAAGCAACGCTTTTCTGAAAGAAAACACAAAGATAAACAAATCAGACTCTTTGGGAAGTTCGTGGAAATTTTTACAATTGAAAAAACTAGAAGGATTCACAAGTAGGAAGACAGTAAGGATCTTCGGTTGGTTTGAAAACGGTTATAAAGTTCATTAATACAAAGACAATTTCAATTTTTGGACTGAAAATATTTAATAAATAAGGAAAATGAAGATTTCTGGCAAATTTTATTTTTAGCAAGTATTTTTGCACTTCTATATTATGAACGTTTTTGTTTTCTGAAGACGTCCGTTCACACACTAAAAGTAGAAATTAATTATTAAGCGATAACCTTACGATTAGCAATGAAATTCAATCAAGCACGAAAAACTGTTGGCTCGGAGTGAATTAATCTGCCCAAAAATTCCAATATACTCAAATTTGTTTACTCGTTTCAGTAGAGAACGGGCTGCCTGCAAATGAAATTCTTGTCAAAGAAGTAATCGTGAAGATTTAGCAGGTTTTGGAAGGAGACAGTTAACATCAGATTTTAAAATTACCCGACATCATAAATATTGTGAGGATCATAGCATTCTTTGCATTCGATTCATTACCTGGCTTCCACAGTCCCCGAAGGTTCTCGCACTCTGGGTGTGGGTTCAGTTACTGCTTGAGGAACTGGATCATATTCAGGAATATTGTTACTAATCGAATCGATTCTCCCTGGCTTCCTGGCCAAGTCATGCCAGAGAGCTGCTAGATCTTCATCGGTGACAAACGTCATCCAATATGGATTGAAGAGAGCACGCTGATCCTAGAAATATCTGGCGCCAATTTCGCAACGTCGAAAAGGTGGAGGTGGCGTGCATTAGGGCGCTTCGAACCAAGAAGTGCGTGTCCTGAGTGCCGTCACTACCACGTCCACTCCAGCACCAAAATTAGAATAAGTCATCATAACAGCAAGATTTTTTTCATTCCAGAGATGTACTCGGCGAAAATTACCGTCTGCTGGAAATTATTTAAGCAAGCGATTTACCTTCTTGCGTTCCAATTTCGCGGCTGACAATTTTTGCACCTTTATATTACGGTAATCCAGCCAATCGAAAAACTAAAACACAAAAGGTCTTTAATGTGTTTCAAGGTGGTTTATGGAGAATAAACTGGCTTTTAAAAACTGTAGTAAGCAACAATGCATAACAGGATGGAAGGAAAAGCTGGCCACCATTAAAGCCCTGTTCGCGCTCATCGCCTACGACATCTGCCTACTTGACTCCACTTTCTCAAAGGACACGAGAAAAACTTAGAAATTTCATCTCGAGACCTTCGTTGCTATAGTTTCCTGCAAAAAATAACTGCAAGTAGATTCTTCATTCTCTGACGTGAGGTAGGGTTTTTTCTTGGTTCAGTTAGTACTAGAGCAATTCTTCTACCACGCAAAGAAAAATTGTGAAAGAAGACTTAAGGTGGAATGTCTAAGAGTAGACGCATGGCTTATGCATTGGGAGGAAGTCTGTAATCGTTCTCACGAACTTCTCATCATTATAAACTTTTAGATGAATGGAAATCTGCAGAATTCAATTAGTACGCGCGCAAGTACAAAATTTCTAAAGGAAAAATGTTGTTTATGTTTATATATGTTGTTTATATATATATATGTGTTTATGTGTTTTATACAAAAAATGTTTATATATATATGCATGCATATACTGAAAGAATATTTAAATCTAGAAGAAAACCCATATCTTAAATCTATCTCATATATGGTCGCTTCTGGTTTGCCTTTTATTCCTAATGTGCTACCGTGGGACACAGAGGCCATCGTGGGACACAAGTGGGACAAACAGGCTTGTTATTGCTAAAACGAGGAAGATTGACCAGCAATTGTAAGAGCATCGGAAATTACGATTGCTTTGTAGAATGGCGATGCAGAGATCCCGTACGTTCCAGAGAAACGACAGCGCTTCGAATACTGGGCACATCTGGCTGAAGGCGACTGCTAAAACTCTTGCCATAACTATACCTGCTTCAGTGCACATTGTTACCTTAAGCTGGCATAAAGAGTTGTGAAAGAATAGTAAATTAAAGTGTTTAGCGTTGATCAATCCCTTATGGGTGCGCCATGTATTCGACTCTATTCGTAGCAAAATACAAGTGACTGAGAGGGCACGACTCGCCTGTGAGGTGACTTTTAGAAACTTATCAACCAAACGACTCTTGTTATTGTATCGCACCAAGGTATGTGAGCTAAAGAAAACTATACAATAAAGCTATTTCTTCAATTTCTCGAAGGAAAAACACTAATTAGTAGAAGTGTGCTGGTGCACCCCTGTCCAATGGTTCTTAAGCAATCAGTGAACACTATATTTTCGCACATTTTTCGTGATTTTTGATAATTCAGACTAAATGGTTAGCCGTAATTTCGTGTGTAGAAGCTTTTATCTCAGACGAAAAGAAAAAGAGCGTTCCCATAGAAGGCATCATAATCTCATCGCTTTCTTTTATCCGAAACTTTAAACAACTTAACCCTCTCATCTGAGAGTCGACGGAGTGAGGAATGCTTTTGAAGGACCAATTTTTAGAGACTTCGTAATTATTGTTTTGTATCCTTTGAAAAAAAGTGTATTCAAAATATCGATCATTCAGAAGCCGTTGAAAATTACTGGTGCAGCCAAGTCGAAGAGGAATAAAAAGGAAATAAATGTAGCTTTTGTTAGATTTATAGCATAAAAACCGTATTAGCTGAGAAGGGAAGTATTGCTTACCTATTAGTATCAAAACAATGTTGAAAAACAGTTTGTAACCTTGGTAATTATAATGACCAGGTGTAATACCTGCTATTACGATAACCTCTTAGTGAATTAAACCGAGTGTGTCAGTATAGTATCCATTCATTAGTGCTATACGTCAGAACCCAAATAGCCCGTTGCTCGGCAGAGACCAAGTGCACAGCTAATTTTCGTTTCAGGCATTTATTCTCACTGATTTTAGAGAAAGTGCACCTACATATACAGCTGCTCATGTTTTTCCATTAGAGATGAGCATGTTCATGGCAAACTAGTTGTGGCCTTCTGGAAACGAAAGAGCGAGGACCTATTCTTTCAGGGCGATTTCAAATCGTCCTACGTGCACAAATGAAACACCATTTCGTTAAATTGGGAACCAAGCCGCTCCACCAAACTAACGCGCCTATGTAAAAACATGCCTATGAATACTGTAGGTAAATTCACTTCGACAGAACGGCTGAATGACCAATTGGATATATCAGCGCATTTCTGCGCGAGGAACTAGTCGGCCTGATCCTCGTTTTACCTCGTATCCATCATCAACAAACGCTACCCGTGTCGCCTCTCATGCACACGAAGCCCTCTATCCCCCCCAGTGGTCGGCACACTGATACTAGACTCGTTCGGTAATAAAAGCATTTCGGTAGGTTTCCTTAAACTCATTTTATAAAACATATATATTCAAACATCTCCACCACGTCACGAGTTCAGCAATGAAGTGAATTGAAATCAAGAAAAACTACTACACGTAGCCGTTTCCTAAGATATTCGTCAATATCGGACGCTTTCTTTATAGTCCTTCATGGTAACCTAAAAACGCCACTACAAGATTTTCAAGTAATCGACTCAAGGTATTTTCAGTGAGCCAGTTGCGAGAAGGAACACTTAGTGCTTAAATAGTCTCACCACCATGACGTTTTCAGTAGTAATTTTCTTGTCAGAGAGATTTCTCTTTCCTTCGAGTCTCAGAAGTAATGCTAGCACTTAAAAGGCGTTCACCACCAGCCGTATAGTGACCACGCTAACTCTAAGCTTGCAGTTATGTTAGTTAAAGTTTAAACGGTGAACTTCCGGATACAAATAAATATTGCTTCGAAAATGTAATCTGCTATCAACTTGTAGTGCCTTTATATGACCTAAAGTGTTATTACAGGGAATAGTCAAAAGAGGGAGCAAACTGCATATGTTTTATAAAGTGAGTTTAAGGAAGCCTACCGAAATGCTTTTATTACCGAACGAGTCTAGTATCAGTGTGCCGACCACTGGGGGGGATAGAGGGCTTCGTGTGCATGAGAGGCGACACGGGTAGCGTTTGTTGATGATGGATACGAGGTAAAACGAGGATCAGGCCGACTAGTTCCTCGCGCAGAAATGCGCTGATATATCCAATTGGTCATTCAGCCGTTCTGTCGAAGTGAATTTACCTACAGTATTCATAGGCATGTTTTTACATAGGCGCGTTAGTTTGGTGGAGCGGCTTGGTTCCTAATTTAACGAAATGGTGTTTCATTTGTGCACGTAGGACGATTTGAAATCGCCCTGAAAGAATAGGTCCTCGTTCTTTCGTTTCCAGAAGGCCACAACTAGTTTACCATGAACATGCTCATCTCTAATGGAAAAACGTGAGCAGCTGTATATGTAGGTGCACTTTCTCTAAAATCAGTTAGAATAAGTGCTTCATTATAAGATATTCAAGATAAAATCAAAAATTCTCAAGCAGTAGCCGAAGCCATACGTTAAAGTGGGAAGAACTTTGTGAATGATGGATGAAACCGATCGAATGTGAGAAATGATGGAATCCGCACAGTAGATGTGAAGACGACTCGTCGAAGTAAAAATAACATCCACATCCACTGTGACATACCCAAACTGTTTCAGGTTTCAGCGCGACCGTTAATACACCTCAAGTGACGAATTTTTTCTGAACATTATGTTCATCTCCAGTAGGATATCCTAAGATGAAAGCTCTCTCAGCACCTTTATCCGAAAATCCAACCTGTAATGGACCATAATGACGAATCTTCGTCAACCTGGTGATAAACTAGTCGTAAGATTGAAAATTTTCATCAGCTACCAAAGGGTAAACGACCATATCTGGTGACAACTTCGAAGAACGCGTCGTAGATATGTGGTAACTTCAGGAAGAGAAATTATTGTTCAACCGAAAAATTATATTTAAAAAAAGTCGTAAAGGAAGAAGTCCAATAGGAACCATGCTGAGGTTAGGTCCATTTTTCATGAAGAAGTAGCCTACATAGGATATTTAATGAGTTGCTCATTCAGTTCAAGAGCGCACATGGCTTTTCTTGCAATAAATATCCTTCAAAATATCCTCTCAAAGCCATCACAGTGATTTCCGTTGTTGCAAAATTATTAGGCAGCTCTCTTCAGCTAAGTGTTCCTATTCGATTCGATTGATTGAATTCGATTGAAACCCTCGTTCATAACACCTATTTATCACGTCATCATACGATAAAAAACCGAGCCAATGCAAATTTTCAGATAGAGGGAAATGGAAAAATATCTTCCGGAATTCTTCCAGTTTACGAATTTTCGCCATTCCCATTCCAACAATCATCCATAGGCATGTGCCCACTGAATAGTTCTCAAGTACTCACTGAAGGCTTTGCTCTTACACTTCTTCTATTAGCAAAACAACAAACAGCAACGAAGTCCCTAAAATATGTCTGGAAGCATATTATTTCAACTATCACACTTTCATCGCCTTTATAATATATCTTCGATAGGACTATTCCTTTAATTTTTACCAAAAAAGGCCTCCATCCGCCAACCTTTCTGTGGTAATTACGCTCCGACTAAAAAGCAGTGAAGAAGGACCTCATAGCAAAAATCTCATCTTTTTATTGTCTTTTTGACGAAGAAAATCCACTGAGTAGCTCCGGTTTACGATGAGGGACTAATGGAGCATAGTGATCTCGACTTTAGCTTCTTCATGTGGGTTTACCGTATTACAAGAGCTACGTGTGATTAATAAAGTATGATAAGACCCTGAAGAAAGCTACATAATCAAAAGATCTGAGATATTAACAGTGAATTCCTAATTATATTGCATGGAATTGTAGCTATTAAACAAAGAATAGTGGTTCCAACTGTGAAGAACCCATTCTGAATCCAGATAGTAAGCGAAGCCGCCTTAACGGTGAATCAAACTACGAGTGAATATGTTGATATGGGCGGGGCTTTGAAATGGAGTAGATGCACAGCAAAATTAGTAAGTGGCAGTAAACGAAAGCATGAATGTCAATGAAACCGAAACAAAAGCAATATCTGTCTAATTATTTCTCTAAGTGTCTGGTAGATAGAAAAGCTAAACAAGTTGCACTGGTCACTCTTTAAAGTTGGCTTATGGCTGAGAAAGTTTGCTTTCTCTTTCCACGGTTCACTCGTTTCTAGGCTTTATTGGTTAATCTTACTGAAATACCTGCTCTGAACCTTTTTTTCAAAGTTCTTTTTAAACCTCAATATTCGATTTTTTATGGCCGATAAATAAAATCCATAGAATGAATGAATGAATGGATCCATCCATCCATCAGGAAGCCTAGCAAAGAGTAAACCAATACCAGGATCCACCGCCGTCCTGGTATCAAAGTCGCATGTTGGCAAATTTCCCTCTGATCCACAAGGGCTGCGATTGCCTGTAGTGATGACGGCCTAGGGCAGACTTTGGCCATGCTGATTTCCAGGGAGCCGCAATGGCGTAAATAGCAAATCCCCAAAAAACGGTGAATGTGCCATGGCCCACACAACCAGTGAGGATGGGCCATTCAAGTATCAAATAAGTAGGAATCAATACGCCTCCCATTCCACCGACAAAAGTACTACAAATGTTTATAACTCAACTTTCTAAACGAACATTTTCAATAACAAAGACTCTCTGATTTTATATTGCAAACTTTACTTCGGTGAAGCGTCTTTGAAATGCCTTCCATTCTCTCCTTTTCTTCCGCGTTTTCAAAACGTCTGTTTCATTCTTTTCGCTAGGCTGAACCTGCTCAGCTAAATCAGTTAAACAACGATACGTCGGCTTTTGAGTTTTGGTATAATAAAAGCATTTTTCAGGACATTGCAATTAGAAAAATCATTGGTGAATTTTCTAAGGTAAGCTCTCTAAGCTTTTTCCCTCAACAAATCTTAGGTTAAAGTTAGGCTCATCTTCGTATTCAATGTCGTCTTGCCTTCATTTTCTTCATCCACGCTTTTTTTCGATCTCACTGTGAACGTTCTTCACCGTATGGAAATGAGAATCATGTTACAGCTGTCAGCTTTAAGTGCACCGCAAAAAACGTGTCAATTTGACGGTGGAAATAAAACGCTATCGACACATAAAAATATGTTTAATGTCTAGCAGATAAAAATATAAAAGACAGAAATTCGAAATTGAACGTCTGGAAAAAATGCGGAAATATGCTTTCATAGAGGTAGAAGCTCTAAATGCGACTCTATTTATATTACAGTAGTTGTGACTGGATGCATGCTCGCTCTCTAAATTATCGCCCTCTTGGGGCTCATCGATGGAAAAAAAAGAATTCGTGGAAATTTTGCAGAAAGGTCGATTTAGAGGATTCTGGAACGCCGGAGGTATGGAGGATGACCTTAGTTCACCGCACGAGTTATCAAATCCTGTATGTCGCTGGGCATCTCTAACCGTTGGGATAGACGAACTAGGATCACTGTTATCTTTGCTGCAAAAAGAAAGTGATTTTTCTGAACTGCCAATATATCACATAATATATATGCATATGTATATATGTGTGTAGGAGGCAGATAGCACAGCGGTAGTGATGTCCATCATCACGAGCAAGGTACTAGCTCGATTCCGCTCCGGGACAATCAAGACAGTCATCCCAACGGGGTCGGGAAATTGGTACCGGACTTATCTAGGAAAAACCACTGCCTGCAATCCAGCCCTATCTCAAAACTCCAGGAAGAATTGCTCTACCAGCATTCTACAACATTCAAGATGAAGTGAAAACCCTTAAGCAGCAACCGAAGCCACACGCATAGTTCGAAGACCCACGTGGATGATGGATGCGGAGATACGAATCGAATGTGAGAAGTGATGGGATCCGCACAGTATACGTGAGGACGGGTCATATAAAGCGAAAATAAAAAATATACATAGGAACCATTGGTGTACTCCAGCCAACTATTGACCACATACAGTATAATTCACTATACGTGAGTGTGCACTGCTTAGATTTGCGCTGTAGTCTGGGTTCATCTCGGCTTCCATCCTTCGGGATCTTCAAATTCGCACTAGACTTGTCCGGGAGGACAGCACCACTTACCTGACCCATCGATAGGTCACTGCAAGTTATTCTAAAGGTCATATATGTATTGGGTCACCATGACGATGCTTAACGATATTTCGCAAATACCAGGACATCATTCGTTTCGTCCCTCGCATCCATCTTCCAAGGTCTTCGCATTTGCCTGTGGGTTCAAAGCTAGTCGAGTCGACTCTGCGTGGAATTCTTAGAATGACCGTGACATAGTATTCTCTCGCTTATTGGAATGAGTGAGGTGAGCTCATGTAACTCTGGTACTTATTTCTCGGCCCCGGAGGGGTGGGAAGTTGGAGGCTATGGACGAGATGGTGTTATTCTACCGACTTGCTTATATTGAACAGCACTGCTACCACTGCGCCACCCGTCCGCACGTGATGGTTCTATGATGGGAAAAGAACCTTAAAATGTTCATTTAGATAGAAAAAAGTGACATTATTCGCGTTTTTGAACCACCATTAATTAAAGATGGCTAAGTTTTTGAGTAAATATTCAGCTAGACGACATCATACGTTACATATTATGCGACGCCATATAATAATGGCTAAATTGAGATCTCCTTCGCCTTATTGGCCTTTTTTCGTTTGGAAATAAAGAAAGGCGGGAATAACGATATTTAGTAACACAAGAAAATGTGCATTATCTAATATTCATTTTCCACAGTTTTTTATACAATTACATTACATATAAAGAAAGAGGATAAAGCTTTCGGCGTTGATCAATCCCTTTAGAGATGCGCCATGCATTCGACTTTGGAGGTGATTGAATGCACGCACAACTGGCCTTTACAATAACTCACGGTGGCCTGCTGATGTATCGAGCCAGTGCTGCTATCCTCCTAGACAAGTCTGTTACCAATCTGCTGACCCCGGATACTATTAAACCAAGAAAAAACTTCTTGTTAAAGAAAAAAAAATCCAAAAACTTCGATAAGCCGCTTCTAAATAAATGAAATAAAAAGGATTATGCTAACACAATTTTCGACGATTAGGAACGATTACGATCGTAGAGGTTCTTAAGGTCATATGGCTAATTGGGTGGGAGCTTCGATAGTTTTGCCTCGATTTTTAATCAGATTAGTACTTTTAAATAACTCCCTACGTAAAGCAAAAGCATTACTATAGAGAAAGTTAGCCATAGGCTTTATTTTTATTCTATTATGTGGTCCGACACTGTGTGTGCTAAGAAAATCCACCACTTCATTCACTCGGTTCGCTGTCTCGTATCCATCATCAACGGAGTTTTCAGATTTGCTTGTGGCCACCGCTTGAAGATTTTCTTTTTTATGAATGCTATTCAATGTTGGTCTAGTTGATTTTTCTTAGAGTCCTGGAATATCTTCGAGAACAACTCCAAGTCATCAGCACACGCAGTCGTTAGCCTTCATGGTTCGGCCGATACAAGTGGTTGGAAAGCCTAGTCGGAGCGATTTATGTGGTCGAACCAACGTTGTGCTCTGCTTGCACGACATATCCACCTGTTGTGCTTGACACTTTCGTTCAAAACTTCCGTATGGTTAGTTAAAATCACTACATAAAATGTCCAATAATTTATGCGAGCTCAAACAATGTCGATATGAAATCAGTGAAAAATATGAAGTTTTTAAACGACGCAAGTAATTCAAAGGGAGGACGTTCTTAAGTTGTTGACTCTCCGTCTAGTTCATTGCATCCGCCGACGCAATTTTAATTCCGTTTGTGGGCAGATGGTGACTGACGCTTCGAAATTGGAACACTTTGTGAACGAATGGACAAATTAGTTTCCAGACTTGTTAGGTGATGAAAGCTTCCTTTCAGCGAGAAGTCCATTTTTCTGCGGTGAGGTCAGCCAATTTAGTGGTACTAATGTAAAAAACAGATTGCCGAAGTCGCTAACTATACTGTTCAGGCGATCAGCATAAGTGGACTTTTCACAAATAAACTTTTTAATAGTGAAACTCAAGATTAAAAGGAAAAACTCTTTTGCCTTCCACTAAAGTGCGAGTAAACAGCGACCGATCATACATCGCGGGTTGCCAAGAAAACTTAAAAATTCAAAAGACCGACTTTCTATAAACATCAGCATAGATAGAAAAATTCAAAAGACCGACTTTCTATAAACATCAGGATAGATATTTCGAAACCGACCTTCCCTAAACCTCGGTGTGACAAATCAATATGCATTCTTTCTTGATAAGCTTGCACGAGGTTGATAAATATATTTATTTTCGGCTAACGTTTCGACGTCTTCGTCTTCCTCAGAGCCGGTGATCCGAGTCGATGGTCCATGCTTGTTGTTCGCCTCGACGTTGCGTCTTCGCCTCCCTGTCGAGCCAGATCTTCCTCAGCGAGCCATCTTCTCGAATGAGGCATCCTCACTCAGTGATGCCCTTTTATACACGATGCTGATGGTGGATATATAATATATATATGTTTCGAAATATTACTACGCTTTGTGCTAGCTGATAACACACCGACCTCTGCACGATGTGCGCAATGATGTATGTCCGGAAGAAATACAAGTTGTTACCACCGGACATTGTCGTTATATATCCACCATCAGCATCGTGTATAAAAGGGCATCACTGAGTGAGGATGCCTCATTCGAGAAGATGGCTCGCTGAGGAAGATCTGGCTCGACAGGGAGGCGAAGACGCAACGTCGAGGCGAACAACAAGCATGGACCATCGACTCGGATCACCGGCTCTGAGGAAGACGAAGACGTCGAAACGTTGGCCGAAAATAAATATATTTATCNCTCGTGCAAGCTTATCAAGAAAGAATGCATATTGATTTGTCACACCGAGGTTTAGGGAAGGTCGGTTTCGAAATATTACTACGCTTTGTGCTAGCTGATAACACACCGACCTCTGCACGATGTGCGCAATGATGTATGTCCGGAAGAAATACAAGTTGTTACCACCGGACATTGTCGTTATATATCCACCATCAGCATCGTGTATAAAAGGGCATCACTGAGTGAGGATGCCTCATTCGAGAAGATGGCTCGCTGAGGAAGATCTGGCTCGACAGGGAGGCGAAGACGCAACGTCGAGGCGAACAACAAGCATGGACCATCGACTCGGATCACCGGCTCTGAGGAAGACGAAGACGTCGAAACGTTGGCCGAAAATAAATATATTTATCAACCTCGTGCAAGCTTATCAAGAAAGAATACATATATCAGGATAGATAGTTGATATATTTATTTATATGGTTTTATAAACTGATCTTCTTAAGATAATGCAGGGTTGGTATAGGTCTTCGTTGTCGTTGTTGTTGTTTTTGTTTGTTCTTTTCTCGTTTGAGGGAATTCATGCTTTTTCTTGAAGCCTTCCTGAAACAACGAAAACGACAACGAAGACCTATACCAACCTCGTATCAGCTTAAAAAGGTCAGTTTATAAGACCATATAAGTAAATATACTATGAAATCGTTCCTTTCCGTGCTTGGTACTTGGTGAATTTCTTTTTACAACTCGTAAAAAACTCCTAAACAGTTTCAAACCGTTTTCCTTTGTTTTCACACTGTACCTTGGAGATATCTAGCCCTCAAGGAAACTGAAGTGAACCTTTTCATGACGTTCGCAACGTTACCCACCGAAGTAGAATACTAATTTTGAAAACTATCCGAGCAGAATATATTAAGGAATTTAATCAAAAAGTTAAAAATAATCAGATTACGGATGGTAATAATGGTACTGCTTTGGAATACTGATTTTTGCAGTAAAAAAAAATGGTGCCATCTAAAGTCCAGTTATTCAGCATTCAGGAGCAAGTCAATGATCGCTTCTGAAGATTCTTGAAGGTGAAGGGGTAAGAAACGTTTCAAGCTCGGTCACTAAAGAAGTTATCTGAATGAAAGTGAATTTGTCAAAGAAGTTAGAGAAAAGTCGACTTTGTCGATTCAAACACAGCCGAAATATTCCTTAGCTATAACAAAGTTCTGGTAGTAAGAGCCGTCACCATGGAAAATTACAAGACCGTCTGCATCGAAGGAAGTTTTTCTGCCATGCGATTACGTTTTATTCTTATAGAGTTATAATGGCAGTATTTAAAAAGAACGCTTTCCAAAGTTTTTTTCTACGTAAAAAAAGCACAGCAGAAAATGGAAACACCGACTTCGTTTCCTTTTTCCAGGTGTTTCGATAGGGGTTTGATTTTTCGAAAAAGCTCGCAATGCGGAGTCTTGCGTTCAGGTAGGTTTTCTTCAAACGAGAGAGCAACTACATTGTGTGCTAAAGAATTGCTTGAGTAACGGATTTGAAGCCGTTGAAATTCAAAACGTGTGGAATAAAATGTGGAGTTCTTCAGATGCGATGAAGGTCAAAATCAGACAAGGCAATATTCGCACTTTAAACGGATGATATGGAGCCAGTCCCCTCCTAGACTAACGTCTCATTAATCATGAAATACTACCTGTCGACGTTGAAGGTTGGCAGGGAATGAAAGAACTCAGATTCGAAACTAAACATCGCCGCCCCTTCACGGTACGCTTCGTCTAGCCGGTGATGTCGACCTTCATAGACAACGCCGCACCAGCAGTGTACCACTAGTGGATTGCCGTAGTTTAACATGTCTCCATGTAAAAGTTAAGCAGCTCAGCTAGCTCTAACAGGGGTACTCAGCTCAAAACCATCTCAAAAGCATCGTATTTTACTTTGATTCTCCATAGCAACCGTGTTTCTTTCCACGTCTTTGAAAGTGATCATATCAGATGTTCTGTAACAGATCCGAATTTAGCTCAGGATTTCATCAAAAAAAACCATGCAGAAAAAAAACTTTCCAAACTAGTTTTCAATCTATAAAATGCGTTGAATGAAGCATATGAACTGAAATCAACTGAGAGCAATTACTGCAATCGTGATCTTTCATCATAAACCGGGGTTAAGTCGAAATGTGAATACAGCGAGAAAGTGCCGACTCAGGTGCTACAGAGTTGTAAAAATTTCAATTTATGCGCAAAAAAACCATTTTGCTAAATCATTTCTATTTATTTCAAAATGGTATCTGGAACGGTGGATAGAAAAAGAGCATTTGAAAAGTTAGCGTCAATTTCCGTTGGAAAACAGAATCAACGTTTTACGTGAGAACTATTTAGGTGTCCTACAATGATACCGTACTTGCGCTAAAAATTGCAATTTACTCATTGTAGAAATACTAATTGTTTGCTCCATTGATTAGTTAACATGAGGTTGCTGCCAAATTTTTATTCGGGCAACGTTTCGAAGTCTTCGACTTCTTCAGAGCCGATGATCCAGGAAGCCGATGATCCGACTCGATGCGTTGACGAAGACACCACATCGAGAGTACTGTGGGTATTGACTTAAATCATTGGCTCTGATAAAGAGGAAGACGTCGAAACGTTAACTGAACAGAACTTCGGCAGCAACCTCGTGTTTGCTTATCAATGGAACAAAGTACATTAGTCATTCATACCAAGGTTTAATGAATGTCGGTTAACAGTGATGTTAACTAATTCAACTGATTGACTTGAATCATCGGCTCTGAAGAAATCGAATACGTCGAGCACTCAGCCTGGATGAAAGTTATGTAGCAGCTTCGTATATGCCGAAGAATTTCATACAAATATAATAAGTGGTCCATTCAAAAAAAAATGTAAAGCCTGCAGATGTTTATTTAATAATCGAAAGAGCCTAAAGAAAGATCAAGAAGAAAAGGATAAGGACTGCTATAGCAGCCTCAGTACCGAACACAACTAATTTTTTCCGCATTTGTGCTTGTCTACTTTTATCTCGAGCTCTATGCAAACCAAGCCTTCTATCACTTCGGAATCAGTACATTGGCACCAGACTTGAATATTCGAACTACGTAATGTGACTTACAGTAGCATTACATTGTATCCACTCAATGGTTTTGTCCTCCCAGATTTGATCGCTATATTCCGGCTACATGAGGATGACAAAGTTGGTTAACACCGAGGGTGGGTTCGAACCAATGACGATATATATACTACGGAGACCTTCTAGGCATAGAGCTACAGTCTTGCTCCTTTTCAGAAGATTTTGGTGAATCAACATTTTGGCATGCAGTTCATGAAGTTCTACGATTTTGAACGGAACTGAAGTGGGCTTTTCTTAGACTTCACAACCACTGTTTCTGTCGGCGAAAAGCCAAAGGTTTCTGTGTAAAAGTTTAGCTGAGTTAATAGATCAATATTACCGTTGTATCGCAAGATAACTAAGACCCATTGACACGAGTAGTGTCGTGAGAAAAGAACTGACAAAGAAAAAAAGTGAAATATGAAAGTACTACCGTAATTTCTTCTAACCATGAGTCATTGACATGTGCACATGCGCAAATTATTCAAACTCACGCGAAATCAAATTTTGTGCTTACGGGGTAAAATCGGGAAAACTCAAAACGTACACAGAGTTGCAAGTCGCGATGGGGTGCCACCACATCATCATCTGCTTTCCTGCTACGCCAAACCCCTCTTCCACGTAAAAACTCCCAACCAGAGTTCCTAAGAAATTACAGCTGATTCACTTTAATCTGTAGAAAATGCTTCCCAACGACAGAAAGAACAGCGAGAGCTAAAAACACTTGATGAGTTGCTTGAGACGTTCTAATAATTGGTTTACAAGTCTATCTTTTTAGTTATTTTTAGAGAGAAAAACATTATTACAATAGCCATCTCCCGCACTCAGCCACACATCCATCCACAAGCCCGCACACACAGACACAAACAGAGACAAACAGGAAGTGTTCTGTGGTGCTAAACTGCACTTAATGAAGTGTTGCTTGTCTTGTTAAATGCAAAAAACCTCACTACCATATTGTTTTCGTTCAAGATGAAATGAGTTTTAAAGCGTAGTGAAATCCCTAGACGTAAATGAGCACTCGTCCGGACGTAAGCTACCTCTCACAAATGCACCCTATTTTAGGTAAGTGCAGGAAACGACGGCAGCCACGATTCAGTGATAGATGGATGGATAGTATGTGGCCGTCAGCACCGATTTGATCACATTCATCCAAGTCGAAGAACACAAAATAAACATCGCGTCTGACCCTCATTTGATCGGAAGAAACATGCCGACGACTGCGTCTATTCGCCTATCGGGATAGGCAGTCAAGGGTGAACTTACACGATTCTTACCGTCACTTCACTATACCCATACATTAATCAAAAGATGACGTAATTCCTTATGAACTGACTGAGATTACTTCCAACCTTACTAAATAGCCATAAAACAATGTAGGTTTCGCCAATAAAAATAAAAGGTGGGGATAATCTTATCCTAATCCTAAAGAAATCCGAAAGGATGAAGAGGAATCGTTCAGTGATAAGCTATCCCTGAGAGACTTGCCATGCTTTCAAACCCATTAATACAGAAACGCCGAGGCTGCTTTTTTTTATAACTGACGATGATCTCTCGTCGAATGGAGTAGTTAAAAAGTTCAAAGGGACAAAAATTAATAGAAGAGACTTTGAACTATCGCTTTAATTCCTTTTGTGATTTCTGCATGGCACTGCTTCACTTTTAAACGTGTTCGATATTAAACTTGAAAAAAAAGCAATTTAAAATCAAATTTAGAATTGTTAGCATTCAAGGCAGACGAGGTATGTTAAAGAAGACCATTATATCCTTCTGAACAAATCCGTTCCTCAAAACCGGGTTTTTGTTAAACTCGGCATTGATCGAACTGTTTCCTAGAGGAGCAAACACAAGACTTTAATGTTTCGAGACCGACTTTCCTTTAACCTCGGTGTGACTAATCAATATGTATTCCTTCTTTGACGACCTCACACGAGGTTAACAAGTATATTTATTTTCAGCTAACGTCTTGATGTCTTCGTCCTCATCAGAGCCGATGATCCGACTCGATGGTCTATGCCTGTTGATCACCTCGATGTGGCGGCTTCGCCTTCGCTTCGAACCAAGTCTTCCTCAGTGGGTAACCTCCTCGAATAAGGCATACTCACTCATAAGCTCATCAAAGAAAGAATACATATTGATTAGTCACACCGAGGTTAAAGAAAAGTCGGTTTCGAAATATTACTACGCTTTGTGCCAGCTGATAATAACACCGACTTCTGCAGGATTGATTGTCCGGGAAAAACATGTTAATATCACCGGAAAATCACAGCTATCAACCATCAGCAACCTCCATAAAAGAACATCAACGAGTGATATGCCTCATTCGACAAGATGGCCCGCTGAGGAAGACCTGACTCGACACAAAGGCGAACTCGCCACATCTAGAAGAATAACAAACGTGGACCATCGACTCGGATCATCGGCTCTGAGGAAGACGAAGACCTAGAAACGTTAGCCGAAAATGAGTATACTTATCAACCTTGTGTAAGCTCATCAAAGAAAGAATACAAGACTTTAACTCTATTCCTTATTGATAAATAAGCTAGCAACTCCCACGTCCCGCTTTCTATTAACCTCGGCATTGATTGAACAATTCTTTCCACTTTTGCTCGGCAAACAAGAGGTGCTATTCCACTTCCCCACTCACGTAAAAGCTGACGTTTCGGCGAATTTCGCCTTCCTCAGAGCCTGGAAAGGTTACGTTGGCAGCAACCTATTCGGCCAAACACCTTCACAATCAAACAGAGAAAACGCTAAACCAAGATTTCAATCACATTGAACACAGCTCTGCACACTCACCGCTTTCTATGAGTCTTCCACTGAGTATGTCGTGTGAAGACCAACCGCACAGAATTCACATGGAAGCGTAATGTCCCCTTCCCATCAGAATAACAGGTTTATATACTGCCCTACATCACGCGTGATAATGAGGCATTCCTCCCTGCGGTTCATTTTCGGATTTCTGGAATTAATCCAGAACGCCGAAACGTCAGCTTTTAGGTGAGTGGGAAGTGGAATAGCACCTCGTGTTTGCTGAGCAGAAGTGGAAGGAAATAAGCTAGCGTTTCGGCACACTTCACGTTCTTCAGAGCGTGGAAAGGTCAAGCTGTGCGCAACCTAATCAGCCAAACACCTTCATAATCGAAATAGAAAAGTCATGAAACCGGAATTTCAATCGCAATGGAAGCAAAGTAGCTTCTTCGCACACTCACCGCTTTCTATGAGTCTTCAACTTACTCTATGATGCAACCACTGATTATTTCACGTGGAGACCAATCCGCGCAGAGTTCATATGAAAGGCGTGATGTGCTACTCTCATATTAAAATACCGGTCGTAAATACCACCAAATACTTCATTAGGCGAACGAACACAGAGGGGAAGATTTTGAATCAGAAATTACCATCCTCGCACAGAAATTGAAAACTTCAAAACCCTCGAAGCATACCGAATATATTCCAAAAAGATTATACGAAAATGAATCGCCGGGTGGAATGACTCGCAATCAGGTGTGATGACACATAGTATTTAAGACCGTTATTTTAATGCGGCATGTGCAAGGGCGCCAGTGGAACAGTGGTTGGAGGCGCACTGCAACACACACGTGGAATCGATTCCCGCGCCTATGGCCCCTCCCCAAGCCTTCCATTCTTCCGGGGTCGGCAAATTGGTGCCAGACTTGTCTGGGAGGATAGCAGCGCTGGCTTAATACATCGGTAGGCCACCGCGAGTCATTGTAAAGGGCAGATATGCATTCAATCACCTTCAACGATACTTAATAAAGTCGGATTCATGAAGCATCCTTTAGGGGTTGATCAACGCCAAGAGCCTTATCTTGTTATCCTTTAAATTAACCGTATCTCTTCAATTTTATCTTCAAATAAACATATCTTAGCTCGTAGTGAATTTTACAAGCAGGAACAAAAACTGTAACAATCAAAAGTTTTTCCTAACTGGGTAAAACTCCATTTCTATTATAAGACTAAGCTCTGACATTCTAGAGCCCATGACAGACCTTTGCTCCATCTCATTACTTCAAGACTCATATTTCCAACACGAAAGCAAACAAGTGGGCGAGATTCCGTACAGCACAACATGATTGTGACATGACTGCTTTTTTGTTCGAAATAACAAGCATTCCTTGTAAAAATATATACGCCCTAATGGTTTTTGCTCCAAAGAATGAATTCTTGTATAAGCTGAGATATGTCAGCTTGAAAGCCGATGTGGCCATCATTCTCCCTCGCAACAAACGAATTATCATCAGGGCTAATCTGGTGTGCACAAATTAACAAGAACCCAGCTAAACTAAGGCTAAAATCCCGCTGACTGGTGAATTTAAATGGCAGGCTAGGTAGAAAACTAGCTGAGGGAAACGCGAAGCAAGGTCCCCAATAATGAACGGTAATCGTGGTTCAATTTGGCAAGGGGTCCAAGTTTTGCGAATATCTCAGCATCGTTGTGGTTGTATTTCATATCATACCCTAGGCTGCAAAGTTAAGATAGGCAGTGAATAAAAGATTGATGTTATAACAAGCCATTTACTTAACCAGATTATTAGCCGTCGGTCCTTGCTAGAATCGGTTCTCTAATCATTCAAGATGTCACAGAAATGAAGGAGGTTTTACCGTTCTTGGGCATCATTGGCCAAAAACAACAAGAATCAAAAATAGAAACAAAAGCAGTGGTCGTTTAAACAGAAAACGGCAAGCCGCATTACGTTAATAAAGACAAGATCGTATACATTCACCATTTTATCAGCTTTGCCTCCTTGTTAAACACTAAGTGATTAAACATAGTGCAGTTAGAGCTTTTATTTGTCTCGTTAGCAACTCCAGAGTTTCTTTGATCGTTTAAAGTGCGGTGAAAGCGTAATATTTCTTGCTTAGGATCTTATCGAAAGAATCCTAACATAGTGATGGCTTTTCTACTATGCCGTTTCACACATCATTTTAGTTCTCAGTGATGGTTTCAATTACCAGCTGTCATTCAGACGAACGATTTGACCACCTATCTGATTTTGAGCATATTTAAATATGTGATGTCATTTCACACTAACGCCAAAACCATTTCACGACGTGATTCTTCTTAAGGAGGGCAAGGGTTTTCAGAGACTTAAGACAGACTCCGCCACCTACCGTTGAAAACTTTGAGGGTTCCACTCTCCGAATCAGAAGCAGTAGCTCACGATCAACTTTCTGAACTATTTTTCGAATGTTCACGTTTCCTAACCTTATAGTAAAAGACATCTCGAAAACATCCATTTACAATAATTCACCTGACCCTAGAATGGATATGTAAAAGGATTGCTGGAGACGGCTCGTTGGTGTAGGAATACCAAGCAGATAAGAAGATTCGGTCGAAATTAGCTGCTCGCCTTTTCTGTGCCACGGAGGACTTCTTGTGATTAGCAGTCAAAATGCCAGACCCCTAAAACCTGGGTAATTGAACCGTTTATAATAATTATATAACAATTATGGCACAACAGCACAACTGTAAAATTAACACAACAATGATAGAAACAATGAATAGGCGCAACCTGATTACTAGGGTTCAAGTTGCTTATGAGTGAAGAAGTTGTCAAATGACTTCTATTACATGAGATGAATGTGAGGAAAGGACATGGTGACTGGGCAGCATTGCTGTGACCTGAACTAGCTAACCGTGAAGCCGTTTATGCACCTTCTGGACTGGGCGGCGTCAGGCTACAATAGAGGAAGAGACGGTTTGCCACTAAGAGGTGTTGGAAACATTTCTCAAGCATTGCAATCTGATAGGGCGATATTTAAAGCATAGGACTGCAACCGCAGATGTTCGCGTCAGATAAAAGCCTACGAAATGTTAAACATAAGGTTATCGGATCGTCATGGGAATAAGGTCACCGGAAGCAGTACGAGTGAATGTGCGGCCAAGAGTTAAACCATTTGTGTCGCTATTGATGACAGGCGTGGTACTTTGCGGAGAAGTGTTTGTATCGCGATGCTGGCTTGTCCTGTAGGGTGGAGGTGCCTCGTTTGAGTTGTACTGCTGGTAGTTGGCTTTGTGTTGTCGGTTCCCGTTTGAGTTGCTGCGTGGAGAAATGCTTTGATTGGCGCTTGTTTGCTGGCGTCTTTCTGTGGTGCTCGTGGAGTTTGAGTAGCCTTGTCCGTTTTGTTTGACATGTGGAATTGTTTAATAATATTATGAAGCAGCATTGCGTGTTGATATCGTATTGCGTGGTCGTATTGATGTTGCTGCTGGTTGCTTGTTGGAGTGTTATATGGAGAAAATACAGTAGTGAATAGTAGAGTAGAATAGTAGAGCACGTTAAGTAGAAATTTAGAACATGGCACATGTTGAGCGACTTGCAGTAGTTTGGTGTGCATGGGAGTTGACTTTTTACAGGGAATTAGGCAGATGAGGCAAATTAGTCTGCCGACATTTCGTAGAAGTAGCTTGATTGCTTTGAACGTACGTAATCCGACTTGGATTTTACAAGTAGGTAGACATGCATAGGTGAGCACGAATATTATAATTAGAAGAGTAGAGATAGCGATAAGTGTTTTATAGTAATTCATGAATATATCGGCTATGTGCCAGAAATTTGGCCATTAGAGTTCGAAATCCGTGTTTGCTTGTCCTTTCAGCCACGTGTCTAGTATGCCATTAGCGAAGTTCGTGAATTTTAGTAGGCCTCTTATTGCGAAAGTAGTAGGTGTGGATCCGCATGTGACCGTACATTTTTCGTCGATTCTGGCGTGGCTGATGCTAAACTGGAGTACTGAATGTTGTCTATTTTTGTCGCATGGTAAGGGACGGTCGCCAAAGGGCATACTGTTCCTGCTTGGATAGGCTTTGACGATTTGCAACGCTCCTGTGCTTTTGATCCTTTGCGGCAGCGATAACATCCCTGTACTACGGTATCGCCTACAATACATATATCTCCATCTATTACGATAGTGGTTTCGAGTTTATTCTGGATGTTGAGGATCATCTCTGCTGTTGTCATACCGAAGACTTTTGCAGCGATTTCTCCTTCTTGGTTTTCTTGGAACGATATCGAAGAAAGGATTATCGACAGCCTATTTTGCACGTTGTTGAACCATTATGGGATTTTTGCATCTTCACCTCTGCAGTTACCCTGCGTTTTCGCTGGATAGCAGATGCAATCGCCTTCCATCGAGCAGTTAAGGTTTTCATCTCCTGCTTGGTTCGCACGTCTAAGAGGTGGCGTGATATGAGAGTTCCAGATTGCTGTTCGCCTTTTTTCAGATATAAACAGTGTGTTGAGTTTTGGAATAAGTAGCATCGTTATGGAGCTAAATGTGAACGTGAAGAACTGGTGTTTGAATAGAATGTTCGGTTGTAGCTGCGTAACGCACGAGTGAGTTCGTTGAATAGCGTTGAAGTATGTGATTTCCACTTTGGAAGATTCTTCCCAGCGATCGCAGTGGGAGATTTTGCAGATTGTTAAAGACGTTGGGGATAAGTAAATGCGGTAGAATAGGCATCCAGAGCTCAAGTAAAAACGGTCACATACTGGACTTCCACAAGATTCAACGCAGGCTGTTGTGCCTGGGTCTTTATTTCTTATTGCAAGTTCTGTTATGAGAGTTGTGGCATTTATTCCTGCGCAATTCTCCCATTTACATGAACCTGTGTGCAGACATCGCTTGCTGTCGATGATGTGGTGCGCCGCATCTCGAGTAAATAAGGTGGTTTCGAGTTCGCACGTAAGTGTTAATGACTTTTATGCGATTCTCATTTCATGTAGTGATGTTTCGTTGTAAAGTAGTTTAAAGCAGGCTTCTCTCGTGAAAGGGTTATTTTTAAGACTTCAGAGAGTTAGACGTCGCAAGATTGGCCTCTCTGGTCTTTCCTGCAGTGTTGTCATATGGGAGAACAGATTTACCTGTTGGCAACCGTTACATGTGAGCGCAAGTGAAATTGCGATCATTATTAGTTTGCTGAGTTTGATGTTGTGATGCGTAGAGCGAGGTCTTCTGATTTTCCGATTCAGACTGGTGATTGCCGATCGTATTGCATACCAAATAAAACGAAATATTACTCGAATTGGTTTTCCGAGAGTGAGTGGCACGTATAGTAGTACATAGCAACCGGTAATGATGCAATAAATGGCAATTGCTGAGGCCAGTATTGCACCTGTTGACCAGCATTCGGGATTGAAAATTAGCTCCGCACACAGTACACCGTTGAGGTGTTCTCAGAGTGGTGACGGTGGACATGTTGTTCCAATAATATCGATTGTTTGATTATCAGTGAGTTTCCATCGAATTTTGTGCTCGTGAAAAATTATATGCGGTGGAAAACTGACTAACTCATTGGATTCTGCTGTTTCTAACGTTTCACGGTAACCATCTGCACATACCTGGTAAGTGGTGTTATTTATCAGGTGAAGGGAGTTGTATTCCTCCTTTGACGCACTTTATGTGGCGGAAGTTGGTATGCCGGTTCGTATTAGCTGCTGAGCAATGTCCCAGAAGAGCTAATAGGGATAGAATGCTAAGGATCAGTGAAACATTTGGAGCTGTTGCTAATGAGGAATTGGGAAGCTTGTTATAATCGATTCGCTGCTGGAGTCGTAAGTTATATGAACCTGTTCGCTTTCTGGGAGTTGTTTCTGTGACTTCCGTTGTTTTATTCTATTCGTGTCGTGTTGTTTAGTTGGTTGTGGCGCTCTTGTCTCGAGTTGCTGGTCGCTTTGTGTTTGCTGTAATGAAGGTTCATCTAATTCCAATGGAGTTAAAAGATTGAGTGGTCGGCGAATTAGACGGTGTGATGGTAGTAGAATAACGGCTTCCGTGCGATACCTTGTAGGTTCTTGACGAGCTCCTCAATTCTGCACATCTTCCACAAATATCGAGGTTGCGCCGGGTTGTTGATTATTACTAGACTATCCTCTTTAGGCGTATATTTCGAGCCTCTTTGAGTGGAACTACTCTGATGCTTTTCCCGCAGTAATGTTAGGTAGTGATATTTCCAATTGTCCGAAATTTTTCTGTCAATCGGTAAGATGAATTTAAAGCCTTGGTGACTTGTTCTTCTGTTCAGGCGGATTCGAGGGTCCAAAATTGTTCCCATTTGATTACTTCGTCTTCGTCCGTTTCTGAATCTTCAATAAGGCAAGCATGGACTTGACATTCCAATGTCCGATGCTGATTGCACTTATACATTCCATCTTCATCGAGTTGCACGTGTAGTGCCCAGTATAGGTCCCATTTGTCTAGTTCATCTTTGAAATCCTGTCTGGGCAATAGGTTTCCTTCTTCTCTTTGTTGTACTTATAACAACACGTTGTCGTCTTCATTTTGTAGCGAGGGAGAACTTTTGAGTTGTTCTGTACATAAATGATCAAGACGCGTTGGAATAAGATGTAGCCGGGATGGTAGTTCAATGTGAGATTTATCGTATCTCATCAGGATCCATAGTTGGTCGTATCCGAGTAGAATGGAGAAGGTTGGACCACGAGCCTGGTTTTACTTGTCTCAATTTAAAGGTTGTTTTCTACAATGAAGTCTGTGTCTTCTGCACAAATTGGTGGCGGTTTGAACGACTTCGTTATCGCGTTATGTGTGAGCAAGGAAAGCGATATTTGATGGCCGTCCGCGTCCCATACCTGCAGTGGGACCTTTCGTGAAAAGATTTTTTGCACAATGTTTGAGCTGAATGTGTTTAGTCGTAGTTTAATTTCTTCTATCGTCGGTAGATAGAGCTTTTGTGCAAGATTTTCGTCGGTAAAGGATAACTCAGTTCCCGTGTCTAATAAGACGGAAACTTTCTCTGATTGTTTTGTGACTGGGTTCATTATAGTCAATTCCACTGCGGGTAGAAAAGTTGATTGCAGTTTTGTTCTGGATTTCGTCGAAATTTTGTCTTCGACCGGTGTCTCTTGTCCGACGTGGTTTATTTTTGATGTAGAAGTGGGCTTTTATGCTCTTTTCTTTGCATTTACTGACGTTGGCCTCGAATTTGGCGTTCGTATTCTTCGCAAGTGTTAGGAATGTCTTCTCCTCTGGTGTTGAAAAAAACAGCACGATGTCTGGTGACGTTTCTGGCACTTACGACATGACGACCCGTTGCACTGAATTGTGCTGTGGGATGGGAGGCGCAAATAGGGCATAGATTATTATTTTGAAGGTACTGGTATCTTCTTTGAGATGTTTCGTATTGACTGCAATAGAAAGGCTTATGATTGCCTTTACAATACATGCACAAGAGCTTTGTTCTCTGCGACTTCCAACGTTTGACTTTGCTGTCGAAGCAAACTGTATCTCGTGGAGGTGTTAAGGTGGTCTGGCGACAATCAGTTCCTCGCTGGTTATAACCTCTTCAAAATATTTTAGCAGCTGCTGCATGGTGAAGGGTTCGTCGGGAAAAGTGATCTTTTTGTGGAAAACTTTACGTTGGATCCTGACCGGAAATTTCGAAAGCAGCTTTTGATACATGCACTGATTGTCAACATTTTCACCTTTTTGCACTGGTTGGCCTATGATTGCTTCCATGTCTTCTAGTAGTCTGCGTTGATCTTGTATGGACGATGAGTGAAGGGAGATTTTGTCCATCTTTCTGAGGAGCTGGCGAATTAGTTGTTCAGAATTACCGTACTTATTAGTAAGAAATTCTATGGCTTTTGCGTAGTTTTTCCTAGTCGTTGGAAGAGGTTCCCCTTTAAGTAGCCATGCAGGTAATTGAATTTCTGTAGCTCAGAAAGATTTTGTGAATATACGCTTAAGTCGAAAAGCTCCCAAAAGTTATTCCAGTCCCATATGTCGCAATTAAATGTTGGGAATGGGATTGTGGGTGACTCCAGATTTTTCGCGACCGCAGTGACTGTGAATTCGTCTTTCCCACTGTTCGTAGTGGAGAGTTTGTAAGATGTGTTGAGAAGCTCAGCGTGAGACTTGAAGCCATGGATCCGAGCATGAAGGAGTACAAGGTGTTCGAAAGTATTGTCAATCGCTTCTTCAGCGTCGCTCGAATATTGTGCGAACTTGTCTTCAATATTTGGTAGCGTCGAGTGTGTCTTTTCAAATATGGTAGCGAGTTCGTCTAGTGCGTGTTGAACCTTTGTGGTAATGTTTTCTAGGGCTGCAACTCCTTCCTCTAACTGCTGTAGGCTTGTGTGAATAACGCTGAGCGTTATCTCATCTTACAGGTTTTGAATACTGATTTCTTCTAACTGCGCGTCTTTGAATCGCGTTAGAACTTTTTGTAATTGGTTAGTATACCGTGTAAGTATCCACTTGTAATTTTCTAGTGTGGTGATTGGCTATGATGATGATGATTGGTTGGCTATGATTGTAGAATTAACGTACTTGATTGCGACTTGCTTGACCTGACGGATCTTTTCAAGCGGTCAATGCACCAAAATTTGTTGGGGACGGCTCGTTGATATAGGAATACCAAGCAGATAAGAACATTCGGTCGGAATTTGCTGCTCGCCTTTGTATGTGCCACGGGAGACTTCTTGTGATTAGCAGTCAAAATGCCAGACCCCTAAAACCTGAGTAATTAAACCGTTTATAATAATTATATAACAATTATGGCACAACAGTACAACTGTAAAATTAACACAACAATGATAGAAGCAATGAATAGGCGCAGCCTGATTACTGGGGTTTAGGTTGCTTATGAGTGAAGAGGTTCTCACATGACTTCTATCACATGAGATGGGTGTGAGGAAAGGACATGGTGACTGGGCAGCATTGCTGTGACCTGAACTAGCCATGAAGCCATTTATGCACCTTTTGGGCTGGGCGGCGTCAGGCTACAATAGAGGAAGAGACGGTTTGCCACTAAGAGGTGTTGGAAACATTTCTCAAGCATCGCAATCTGATAGGGCGATATTTAAAGCATAGTACTGAAATCGCAGATGTTCGCATCAGATAAAAGCCTACGAAATGTTAAACATAAGATTATCGGATCGTCATGGGAATAAGCTCACCGGAAACAGTATTTCAAATGTTTTACATGAAAAACATTCCAATGTTCGTGAAGAATGTTCTCTATAAGGATAAAGGATGAAGCTCTCGGCGTTGATCAATCCCTGATGGATGTGCCATGCATTCGACTTCATTAGGCATCGTTGAAGGTGATTGAATGCATATCTGGCTCCTACAATGGCTCGCAGTGGCCTAGCGATGTATCGAGTCAGTATTGTTACCGTCGCAGACAAGTCTGGTACCAATTTGGCGACCCCGGAGGGATTGGTAGGCCATGGGGGCGAGGATGGACTCCAATTGCGCGTGGTGGGGCCTCTAACTACCTGCGCCACATGCACCCTTATAGACATGGATATATAGTGGGAAGGGAGGGAGGGAAACAGCGTTATACAGCTAAAACCTGACTAAACGATTGAGATTCTACCTTGTG
Organism: Angiostrongylus costaricensis; assembly: GCA_900624975.1. Taxonomy (NCBI): domain Eukaryota; kingdom Metazoa; phylum Nematoda; class Chromadorea; order Rhabditida; family Metastrongylidae; genus Angiostrongylus; species Angiostrongylus costaricensis. The sequence goes on from UYYA01004437.1 coordinate 40,147, forward strand.
ACGATCTCCTTCGGGGTACAAAACTAGTTCTTGAATAAGTCAGTAAAACAACTCTGTATTAATGTGACGACTACAGCTCAAAAACAAAATAGGATAGCGATAAATCGAGGAAAGGAAACAGGAAAGATTGAATTTCTAACAAAACAGTGACGAAGGTTTCTATCCAAAAAATTAGCATTTCAAACAAAATATGTGCTCTTACTGTGCGTGATCCGACAAGCTGGACGAGAGCATTCATTGGTCGCAGCTATTCTCCATAGTATATAGCAACTTTGTTGTCAATTAATAGGTCGAATCAAGAAATCATAACGTAGCAAACCTTAGTCCAATCCACTTGGAACGCCGACTGCAGGAAGGTCTAAGAATTCTCTTGCACGGCTTTATCCTCACATTTTTAAGAAAACTACATCCGTCCAACAATCAACATAACAAGGACGATCACTTGGTGCTTGGATGGAAGTTGCGTAAAAGCAGGCCGAATAAACGAAGCTTGATTTTAAAAAAGCCCACTTTAGCTAGCGTTTCGGCGCCCTCGCCTTCTTCAGGACTGGATTAATCCAAGTCGATTGTCCGCAGTTGTTCCTTCTTTTGGCGTTGGTGTTCGTGCTGGCATCAACTTTAATCCAGTGGAGCACCGCTCGAATAAAGAGTCTTACTCTGATATGCTCTTTTATCAACAGACAATCACTGTTAACCTACCGTGACGTATAAAAGAGCATTACCGAGTGAGGTTCTTCATTTGCGCTGCGCTTTATTGGGAACGGGTCGTTGCGACCATGAAGACCCATATAAAGGAACAATTGTGGATAATGGACTCAGGTCAACGTCATTCTGAGGAAAGCGAATGTGCCAAAACATTAGCCGAATTACACTTCTTATCAACCTAGTGTTAGCTTTTCAATGAAAGAATACATATTGATTGGTTATGGCGAAGTTAAAGAAGAGTTGGTTTTTAGAATTTCTCTTCTTGGAAAATTTCTTTCACGCTCGTTATGTGGTTAAAAGGATTATCTTCAGTATAAAATTGTTTACTCAACATATATTACTTCTTGGCTATTAGCATAAACGACCACAGTGGATTTTTGGAAAACAACAAATTAAACAGTGAATTTGCCTCGGTAGGCTTGATTAACGCATGTGGCGCAGTGGCCGGGGGCGCCCTGCAATACACACGTGGAATCGACCCCTGCGCTCATGGCCCACCGAGCCTTCCATCCCTCCGGGGTCGGCGAATTGGTACCAGACTGGTCTGGAAGGATAGCAGCACTGGTTCGATACATCGGTAGGCCACTTCGAGTCATTGTAAAGGCCAAATATGCATCCAGTCACATCCAACGATGCTTAATGAAGTCGAATGCATGGCGCATTCCTCAAGGATTGATCAACGCCGATGCTTTCTCCTTTATCCTTCTAAGCTTAATTAAAGGTAGTCAAAGAAAAGGTAAGACAACGTCCAAGATCACAAAGTGGTTGAATGCATATTTTCATAAGGTTGAAATCCTCACACTTCTAAAAGTGTTGATCGATGGCTAGTCTCAGGAATAAACAATAACAGGTCCAGGTTTTAATCGCCAAGTGCACTATGTTTCCCATCTATTAGACATTTAAAACACAATAATGAAAGAAGAATAACGCTTTTGGCTTAATATACTCTTGACTCACGCAATCGACTTCATTCGTCGCATCGTAGAGGTGAATGAATGGATATATGCCCCGTACTGAATAATATCTGAAGGTCTATGGATCATCAAATCAGTATTTCTGATCTTTACAAATATGTCTGATAGCAATTTGCCGAGATCTGGAGCTCTTGCTTAGATTGTGGCACGGATTGAACACACGACCAGTGTGTACTGCAGAACACCTCCAGTCACTGCACTAAAAGATCCAGTAATAAATGGCGATACGATTAATATTTCCATAAGTTCAAAAAGGAAATTCTTATGAAATCAAGCCAAAGGCAAAACTTTTTATTTAATACCCATTATTTTTTCACGGCAGAGTATTCTCTGAAATACAACCGCAATGATTCGGAGGTACTCGCAAAATCCGACCAAGGCCAGACACGAAACCGTTGTTACTCTTTCCAGCATCCTGCGTGTCACTCTCTGCACCACTGAGGCACTTTCTTTGACTTTCTCCTATCCAGTTTTTTCGCTAAAATTGAGAATGTATCTCACACAACCAAACGTAGTTTAAAAACAACATAAGCATGATAGTAGGTGTACACGGTAAGTCTAAATGTGACACGTAGCACCACTTGCCCCTTCAGTACCTTCGGTAAGGTTATTATTTAGAACATCATTGAATTTTTTCCCGGAATTCCTAGGAGCTATTGCATCACCATTCCTAGAGATTAGTTTCAGGAAGTAAAATCGTTCCTCGAAATTCATAAGGATAAGGAAGTCATAAGGGACAATGACCACGGATCACAACTGATCTAAGTTCTGGAAGTTATTCTACCTACTAAAACCTTACGGACCTTAAAAAACAACTAAGCTTTCACAAATATTTAAGTACTCAATGATACGCAGAAAACAAACAGAAATATATAGAACATATCAGATCTGAAGACTTCTAAAATAGAACGGACTTGAGAAAAAGTGTGATTTTACTACCAAGATTTTTGGGGGCTTTTTCCATCCTAAGCGTTTTAAAAACCGTTAACAAGTACGTGAAAGAAATGCACGAAACTATAAAGCCGATGCAAGAAACACTTTCAGAAAATCCTCTTCTGCCGGAAGACAAAGATTTTATCGCAATGAAACTAATATGTTTTTTCCCACGTTAGAGGAAACATGTGACTTTCAAAGGCTTTTAAATCATTTAACACCTAAGGCCTGAAGTAGGTTCTTCGCAAAGTGCTAATAACTTCCGGATAACAATAATCCCTGAGCAGTTGAAAATGCTTTAAATTTATAGAAGAAACGTGCTTCATCTAGTTCATTAAAACTGTTATTTAGCTCTTAGTATTAATTAGAACTTAAATTTCAAACAGAAATCAAAACGAAGTCTAAATGCTTCAAACAAATTCCTAGCAACCAAAAAAAAAAACGCGTCTTGGGACATCATTTTGCCATAATCGACGAGATACTGCTTGCTCATTTGTTTCCATTTTCAAATAACAAGCCTCAACGAAAAAGGAACTGCACAAAACATGTTTGATTGGTTCCATAAAATCAGGAACTCTTCATAATGATGAATATCACAAAACAGCTTCTATCTTGTAGCCAAAGACTTCTAAAATTTAGTACTTTTCATTGTAGTTAATAGTTTCACTTTGAGCTGAGATGAGTGCTGAATGAGAGTTGCTTCGATGATCCTTGCAAATTTTAACCTTTGCACTGCAAGTTACTTGGAGAACAACTCAAGTCGGCCAGCAAATGTAAAAAAAAAAAGTTTTCAAGGAAGTTAACTTGATGTAATTTCAAAAAATGCAAGACCCTTTTTTTCTTGAACGAAATAATAGCAAAACTCTTCTCAGCATCATTGAGATCATATTCCGCAATATACCCTGCCAATAGAAAGAGTAGGCAGTAAATAATAAGCTAAAATTGTGATTATAACTGCAGCAATATTTCGAAACCAACTTTCTCTAAACCTCGGTGTGACTAATCAATATGTATTCTTTCTTGATAAGCTTGCACGAGGTTGATAAACATATTTATTTTCGGCTAACGTTTCAACGTCTTCGTCTTCCTCAGAGCCGATGATCCGAGTCGATGGTCCATGATTGTTGTTCGTCTCGACGTTGCAGCTTCGCCTTCGTGTCGAATCAGGTCTTCCTCAGTGAGCCATCTTCTCGAATCGAATGAGGCATCCTCACTCAGTGATGCCCTTTTATACACGATGCTGATGGTGGATATATAATGGTAATGTCCGGTGGTAACAGCTTGTATTTCTTCCGGGCATACATCGTTGCGGACATCGTGCAGAAGTCGGTGTTATTATCAGCTAGCACAAAGCGCAGAAGTGAGGAAGACGAAGACGTCGAAACGTTAGCCGAAAATAAATATATTTATCAACCTCGTGCAAGTTTATCAAAAAAGAATACATATAACTGTAGCCTCAGCTCAACTGGGTTCATTGACGATTTGGGCTCCCCAGATCAATCCCGCTGACGGATGATTGTTGATGGCAGAGATCGATAGAGCTAATTGAGAGACAGGCGAAAAGAAGGACCCGCATGGTATGGTGGCGAACGCGTTAACCCCCGGAAAGGATAGTAGCTCTTTGGCCCTCTACCGCAGACACCTGCGGTCCAGAGTTTGGCAAATATCTCAGCATCATTGAGGTTATATTTCGCAATATACCCTGCCATTAAGAAGAGTAGGCAGTAAGAAATAAGTTAAAATTGAAACAATAGCAGTTAACATATTACCGCACTTTGCCACAAATAAAATGTAACAACAGTAAAGAAGATCCTGGGATTCAAGACCTTTTCCCTTCTCAACAATAAAAATAGTACGGTACTATACCATAATAGCGAAGTTTTGCTGGTACAATAGGCAGGGAACTTTCCCATAGAAATTCGATGAGTATTCGAACCAGATGATAAATGGTAACGTCAGACGCTCTATGAAAAGAGGAAAATAAAATTCATAAATTCACTGTTTTCTTGATTTGTAGGTGCGAAAGTGCATGATCTACTCTACAGTTGACGTTTCGGTTCTTTCGACACTTTCAGAGCCTAAAAAGGTCGAAATAAAAGGCAAGCTAATCAGTCCAAACACTGTCATAAAAAAAGGATCAAGCTCTCGGCGTTGATCAATCCCTAAAGGATGCGCCATGCATTCTACTTCATTCACTATCGTTAACGGTGATTGAGTGCATATCTGGCCTTTACAAGGACTCGCGATTGCCGCGGGAATCGATTCCACATGTGTGTTGCAGTGGCGCCTCCAATCACTGCACTACACGCGCTCTACACTGTGATAACATCCAGGAAAGTGAAGAACAAAATTATTGATCAATGTAGATGTTAACACATAGTCATTCCTGAGACATGCTATACTTGAAGTGCCAGAAAGTTAATAAAATTGGGGAAAAAAAGATACTGAAGGAAACGAAGGGCATATAGACGACGACTGAGGACCGTGTACCACATGGGAAAACTTCGGCGGGAAAGGCCACACGACTTTGGGAACTCTCACATTTAGTGCCCGATCAAATTTGACGACACCTGGTTTCGCTTAGCTCACATTTCTTTCATAAGAACTTTTACAACTTTATTCACAAAACTTTAAATCAGGTGCGAATTATTTTAACGACAACGGCATGAAATCCTTCTTATTTATGTCGTGTGCCCCGTCCCCAACGCATACATTAACTCCGAGCGCTTTATCCTCTTTTTATTTTGTCATCCTATTAGTTTATAGTATTGAAACTTTTCTAAACCATGCTCTTTCATATGGTTAACCTTCGTCCAGTTGTTCGTTAACGTTAGTGAGATATTCCCATGACCAACCTTCTTCTAACCTCGGCATTGATTGATAATTCGATGTTTTTCTTCAATAAGCAGACACGAGGTTGTTATAGTTATCGCCCATGTATTACTCTGTGCGGCGGCTATCCACCAACTAACTTAAATACTTACAACAAATAAACGGTAGGTGTTTAAATGAAGCTGTTTCTTATGCGAATGCAAATCGAATTGTCAAGTTTTATCTGCTGGGGTTTTGAAAGTGTTTGGCTGAGTAGATCACATCTCAATTTGACCTTTCCAGGCTCTGAAGAAGGCGAAACCGCCGAAACGTCAGCTGTTGTACCCTAATAAATTCTATAATAACAACCTCGTGTCTGCTTATTGAAGAAAAATACCGAGTTAGTGAGATAATTTGCATAAAGAGCTTATAGGCCAGAGATAGCACGCAGACAAGCAAGTAGTGCTCTTGTGTCACATAAACATTTCTTGCTGGCTTTACATTGACAAGAACCATTAAAATTTGACAAGTAACAAACAAATTCGGGCCAGTAGATTTTGATAACGACGGGTGTGGTAGGTTCGCTAGGTCAGATGTTTGAATGTACTTCTACCTGGTCCGGGTACTGTGTAGTTCTTCACTGACGAATTAGCATGTCGAACATCAGAAAATAAAACAGCTGGGAAAATTAAGCCATGCTCTCTGAACTGATATAGACAGACGTTGTCGCGAGTGTCAAACCGGGATAGAAGCTGTGCAGAATTCCNNCCCCCCCCCCCCCCCCCCCCCCCCCTTTCTGTATCCAGTGGTTGTTCAAGCTGGGCATCGGACGGTGATCGTCTTGATACTGTAAATAATGAGGTGACGGATGTTGTTGTGGGCGCTCTTATTAGCCTCTGAACCTGAAGCCATTACGGCTTCTCTTCTCTCCCCGTAATGTTCGTTCTTTCTGTTTGTGGAAAGATTTGGAGATCCAAACCTTAGGTGGTGTGACCCTTGGTGCTTTCCAATCTATAAGCTTGTCAAGAATTCAAGATAACGACTACAATTTATTAAGTAGTGGTCTGGCTTTTCCTATCAACAAATTTTGAGACTTTCTACTCTTCTGGAGAAAAGAAGACCGAGATCGGCAATTAAGCCGCGACTATGTGACTACATCTTAAATTTCCTTTAAAACGAGGAATATACGTACCATAAGCTCGTCAACTCTTTGAAGCCGAATCTTAACTCATATGAAAATCTGCACTAAGATAATTCAGTGGTCCAGCGCACATGGCCGCCAGCGTGAAATTCAAGCAAATTGTGAGGTGTTAATCATGTATACATCACACCGATATCTTACTTTATACTAAGGAGCAAGTAAGTAAATCTTGACTTTAAATGAATAAAATTTGGATAGGAAATGAGCACTAAATAACATGAAATTTGAATTTAGACCTAGCCAAATGTATTCTTACAGTATAGGCCAAGCAGACCTCAACGATTATCAGGGAACGGTTAGCTCAAAACAACGGCTTCCAGTTAATTGACTCCGGGTGTTATAGCGACATATGCGTAATATGGACATAAAGTCGTCAGGAATAATTGCGCTGTCATGTTTTAATGATAATGCCTTCAACTCGACAGCAATCATGAAACACCAGTTAACACATTTCCATCGACCTAGGTTCGTTACGTGGTGAAAACTTAAGTACTAGTGAACCAGTGGTACATCTTCAAAGGTTACAAAACAGCGGATGGAAAGTGGACAGAGCTCAGGAAAAAAGTAGAAGGAAAGAAGGGTAGAAAAAGATATTTAATACACCATTCAACACAGATTTTCAGTAATTCTGTAATATTTCCATAATAAAAACAACAAAGAAACTTAGTTAAAACGTATTAGTGTTAGTACGAAGACACTTAAGAAAACAAGTTGAACCTCATAACAATAAATATCAGGTACCCAGGATAGCGACCAAGTTAACGCATCTCACACAGGCTTGTAATCCAGCTTTGTCTCCAATCGTTTAGCGTCACCAACCTAAGACGAGGAAATCTTATGCAGAAAAAATCTCTAATCCCGAAACACTACAACTACTCAGAAAGGCCTTTTGTAAGTGAATATTTTAACAATACGGTATACAGCAGGAGAACCATGTTTGTGAACAAACCTTGCGGACAGCCTTCATAAAATCTTCTTCGATCACATATTCACGCTCAGCTCTTATCGCAAAGAGACCTCAAATAACCAGAAAAGCTTAATCAAACTAATTAGCTATAATTCAACTTCCAAGAAGGTAAAGAAAAAGGGTAGATACAAACCAACCCGCTTCCGTGCACACGTTACGAAGATCAGCACAGGAAAACCCGTCCGATAGTTTCACTACGGCTTCATAATCTATATCGCCATGCTTCGTTATTGGATTTGCGTGAATTTTCAGAACCTGAGGTAAAAAATAAGAACGTGATTCGCAAAAACGCTAATCCAAATTATTCTTATAACTGGGAAAACAGTACACGAAGTTTGACTTCGAAAGAAATCACTTAAGCCTACAAACTGTTGACGATCAATGAATAAGGGAAAATTCGGATACGATGATTGACCCTCCAAAGCCACAATTTCCTTGGCTCCCCATGGTACGAATTTCGAAATCTAATGTACATCAAGACTTCAGACAGCCGTCAAAACCGTCCATGTTAAGCAGGAGTCCCTGCATGAATTCCTACCTAGAATTAAAAACCTACGCTACCTAAAAGCATGGCCATCCTCCTGTGACTATCTTTTTGCCAAAAAAAAGTATAAGTGAAATGCTTCGTTTGAGAAAGGGTAATGGCTTGCCATGTAACTGGGACAAATTCAGAATTTACTAGTAGGAGTTTGAGTAATCCTTCTCAACGGTTTACCGCCTCATCGTGGCTGATAGGTGCTCTAGGTGTCGGGTTGTGATGTACAGCGGTGGGGTTCATCCCCTTGGCAGGGTCTCCCAAGCTGAGAAGGAGACCTGCTTTTCCTTCAGGAAGCCCAGCTAAGACTAAACCAATACCAGGATCTACCACCGTCCCGGTATCAAAGTCGCATGGTGGTAAATCTCCCTCTGATCCACAGTGGCTGCAGCTGCCTGCGGTGGTGACCACGTGAGGTAGACTTTGGCAGGAATGTACTCGGGACTCAGGAAAACTACAATGGCTAAATCAGCAAATCTCCGGAGAATGTAGATGGTGCTGAGGCCCGCAGAACCAGTGAGGACGGCCCATCCAAGTAAGTTTGAGTAATCGATAATCAACAGAACTGTATGGGGTAGAGGTGGCAGGTGATCCTTATTTCTCATTACTGATGATGCCTCTCCTCATAATGCAATAAAACAGTTGTAAAGAAGGTGAACGAAAAACTAGTATTTTCACACGAAGGGATTTATACTACACACTTCGTAAAAAAAATGTTAAGAATTCTCAGACACGAATAAATGGGTTTACAAAGTAGTAACTAAACTATCCGACTAGATCGGAAAGTGAGACAGGATAACAACGGAACGAATAAGTACATGGAGCTGCAAACAAATATAACTTGCCTCAAGTCTTGCCTGCTCATTTGGTAAGGGGATTTCAACTTTACGGTCAAGACGACCAGGACGTAACAGAGCAGGATCAAGTGTGTCAGGGCGATTAGTTGCCATAATAACCTGATAATAAGTTTACTATAGGTAGTGCAGTGAAATAAACAAAAGTAAAAACGATTAATATGTAAGGTTTAGATGAAAATCTCACCTTAACTTTCCCGAGTGAATCAAAACCATCGAGCTGGTTTAGTAACTCCATTAAAGTTCTTTGAATTTCACGATCGGCAGAAGTGCCCTCCGAAAATCGACGCCCACCTATTTGAAACTGCTGCAGCACACATAACAATGATAGAGAACTTCGTAAATGCAGTAAAATTAGCAAATCACCTTACGAAAACAGTAAAAAGAGCAAAACCTGAGAATATTAACAAAGAAATACCACGTAGCAAAACTGAAAGCAATAAAGAACGAACACACCTATGGCATCAATTTCATCCATAAACACTATACAAGGCTGATGATCACGTGCGTAGTTGAACATCTCTCTAATCATTCGTGCGGATTCTCCAATGTATTTGTCAACGATGGCAGATGAAACGACTTTCAAGAAGTTACAGTCCAGCTGTGAAGCAACAGCTCTGCAAATGCATGGAATCATCAACATAATTGATGATAAAACGATAAGACAGCGTCTGACGCTGATGAACCCTTCGGTAGCGCATAACGCATCCCTCTTCACAAAGCATCCCAAAGGTAACTGAATATGTATTTGGTTTACACAATGATTTTCTGGAGCTTACCGATGCACTTAATTAATGTTTTTATACGTAGACCACCAACAATCTACAGACTCCTGAGGGAACGAAGGTTCTTATTTGTCGGAGGTCCGCGATCCAGCACATAATCCTGTGTGCATTGTAGGCATTCAAGCTGCTATAGGCGCTTACGCTTGAATGATATTCCAAATAATTTCACGACAGACCTAGCCAAAAGTGTTTTTCCAGTGCCTGGAGGTCCATAAAGTAGACATCCTTTGGGTGGAGTAATTCCTACGCGACGAAATAATTCTGGATTTAATAGTGGAAGCTCGACAACCTGAAAATTTCAAGGGTCAAAATTTCCGTGTTAAAAACATTGGTAATATGGATCCGTTAACAGGAAATATTCAAGTCAATCACAATGTTTAACGTTTTGTTTTCTGCCTTCTATAATTTTCATGGCAGGTTACTAAGCGAAATACAACCACAACGTTGCTGAGATATTTGCAAAACTCTGGACCGCAGGTGTCTATGGTGGGGAACGAACGCGCTATTATCCTTTCCGGGGAGTAACGCGTTCACCACCACACCATGCGGGTCCTTTGTTTCGCACGTCTCTCAGCTAAATTATAGAAGGCGGAAAACAAAACGTTAAACATTGTGATTTCAACTACAGCCATAGCTTAACTGGGTTCTATGCCGATTTGCGCTCCCCAGATCAACCCCGCTGACGGGTGATTGCTGTGGCAAAAAGATCGATAGAAATAGCTGAGAGACGTGCGAAACAAAGGACCCGCATGGTGTGGTGGTGAACGCGTTACTCCCCGGAAAGGATAATAGCGCGTTCGTTCCCCACCATAGACACCTGCGGTCCAGAGTTTTGCAAATATCTCAGCAACGTTGTGGTTGTATTCAAGTCAATGCCCGAAATATTCATCATAAACGTGCAAAAGCATCTTGTATTAAGCGATAATAGCTTAGGGCACTTCTTGAAAACCAAGCCTGAGAATATGGTTGAATTTCTCTAACAAGCTTTCAGAAAATGAAGTTATTAACGCTATCGAACCTCTCTGAGCTCACGTATTTGCTCGGCAAGACCGCCAACATCGGCATAAGTGATGTTACCTGGATCTTCGTGTGACATTTTGTAAACCAATGGATCCACTTCACGAGGTAATTGCCGCCTAAAAGACAGACCTCAAAAAAAACGATCCAACGAAAACAAAGGAAAACTTCATCAATGAAGGTTTAGTAATTTAGAGAGATAAAATAACTCTCTTCGTGTCTAACAATGAAGATCTTGGTGAAACAAAAGGAATACATTACGACGTTGAGGCATTTGCAAGAATTGGACCCGAGACCAAATTTTTTTTTCAAAGCCACGATTACCCTTTCCGAGGACCCGTTTTACCCACTATAATAGTGAGACCCTTGTTCTGCCTTTGCATGAACTAGTTTTTTTTTTAACTTAACGGTGCTATCAACAATCACTCGTCAAAGGGAAGGATCCGGGGAGTACAAATCATCATGGAACCCAGTTGCGCTGAAGTTGTACTCGAAATCACAATGCTTAACTTTCTATTCGTTGCCTATTGTTTCTCGCGGTGAGAAAGGCAAACAAAAGCCTCAGTGGTGCAGTGAGTAACACATGAGCCCTGTAAATGGTAATCACAGGTACCAATCTAGAGTGTGGTCCAAGTTTTGCAAATAACTTAGCACAATCGTGGTTGTATTTCACATCAAACCTTACCGTGAAAAAGCTATAGTAGGTAAGAAATAACAGAAAGTTTCCTGCAGTCATTGCAGAATAGAAAATCATACCAATCGATCTCAAAAACACAAAAAACGCTTGTAAATATGGAATACAACGACATTGGAATACTTACATAATCGTCAAGGTGGTCATGTCAAGAGCAACTCGTGTGCCCTGTTTCAGTTGTTCCTTATTTATAGACCGGCGGCATCCTACCACGTACCTTGGTCCGTTTGTAGCCTAAAAAAATGATTGTGAATACATTAAAACGCGCCGTACCTCGCAGAGGTAAAACGTAAATAGTGACATAAACCGGAATACACGCAATATTCAACAAAACATCTTGTAATAATTCCCAGTATCGACTTTGTACTAACCTCGACATTGGAATATGAATGCGCCGTTTTCCTGTTCAGCAATCGCGAGGTTTTTAACAGCATACATTTACTTCCATAGAGAAACACAATACAATACAACACTGGCTGACGTTTCGGCAGTATCGCCTCCTTCAGAGCCGCTTTTTACGTGACTTCCAATGAGGAAGTTTCCAAGTGAGTCATCAACCATATACGACTATAATCAGCTGTTCTAAACTTCCTCACTGGAAGTCACGAAAAAAGCGGCTCTGAAGAAGGCGATACTGCCGAAACGTCAGCCAGTGTTGTATTGTATTGTGTTTCTCCATGGAAGTAAATATATGCTGTTTAAAAACTTTGCGATTGCTGAACAAGAAAACGACGAAAACAAAAAGTTTTCTTCTCAAACCGAGCGCCATTAAACTTCGGTAGTAGCAATGAATATCATCTCGGACTGCTAAGCTAACAAGAGGTTGATAAAGAGGCTTATTCGACCAACGTTTCGACGTTTTCTTCTTCATGGGAGCGGATAATATAAGTCGATGGTCCACAGTAGTTCGTCCTCTCGATCGATCGACGTGGCCCATCGACTCAGACCGTCGGTTCTGATGAAGACGAAGATATCGAGACGTTAGGCGAATGAACATTTTTATCAACTTCCTGTTAGCTTAACAGTCTAGGAATAAACATTTTGAGTGGACGAACCTTGACAATGAACTTCTCCTCCGTGAGTTGTTTCAGTACTTCACCAACAATCTGACCTACTGATTGTAGTGATTTGATGTCGTTCTCACATTTGTCAAAAGTTTTTTGCAGTTCACTTTCCTGAATAACATCTTTACAACTGTACGATAGCCATAAAGTACAAAAGCACTGAAACGCTTAGTAACATTACAAGACTAAGCCTCCTTTCGTTCTCAATGAGGATTCTTGAAGAAATGCAATAGTTGATTATCTTCCTGGATTAGAATACCTTCTTCCTTAGTAGTTTCAGCTGCTGTTCTATGTCTCTATATTCGACCAGCTTTTTTCTATAGTTAGTGAGTTCACGAGTTCTTTCCTCGTCCGCCGTTACGAGTGCCTGGACAGTTGTCTCTGCCATTCTCTGGAGAACGAAACGACATGGATTTAATGACTGCTTGAGAGAGAGATTTCAACAGTCAAAATACCATTGGATAAGAACGATAAAATAAAAATGAACTGCAGAAAGAGGTAAGAAAACTTTCAAAGGAAAAGGAAAACTTTCGATAGACCTGAGCGATGGAAACCAATGAACGATATGCGTAAAAAAAAAACAATAAAAGACTAGAAACTACCATTAGTTAAGGTAAATAGTAGGCTCCTCCCAACAGTTTACCGCCTTATCGTGGCTGGAAGGTGTTCCTGGGTGTCGGGTTGCGGTGTACAACGGGCAGATTCATCCCTAACAGGGTCTCAAGCTGAGAAGGAGTGCGGCGTTTCCATCAGGAAGTCCAGTTAAGGGTAAACCAATACCAAATCTCGCTCTGATCCACAAGGGCGGCGACTGCTTGTGTTGGTGACCACCTGCAGCAGACTTTAGCCAGGCTGACCTCGGGATCTCAAGAAACCACGGTGGCTATGCTAGCAAACCTCCGAGAAATGGAAATTATGCTGCGGCCCGCACAACCAGTGAAAACGGACCACCCAAGTATACAAGTATCGAAGCACTGGATTTTGACGTGCATTCTAAGCAAAAACTTCCACCATAATCTTACTTGACATCAAGGATTTCATATTAAGGAAAATGAAGCAACAAGCACCTCATCCAGTGCGGATGAAAGAATCGAATTTCATAATTGAAGGACTGCCCACATATCATCATGCAGTTAACGATGGAGCGCGGAAATCGTCAGTGTTGGTCGAAACGTGGCCTCAAAATCTCCGTCATATTCATGGTTCCGCCTGAAGCATATCTAGCGTAGAACATAGGAACATCAAGTCACATAGTCCTATTTTGATATTGCTCTAAAACTATGCCTCTCTCATTTTGAGGTCACACGGTATGTGAACTAAGCGACCACTTTTGGAAGAGGATGAAGGTCGACGGTTAGGTAGAAGCAGAAAGCAGAACGGATCGGTCTTTGTGGATTTGTCCGCTTTCAATTCGGATACCTTCGTTTTGCGCCCAGTTTTGTGCTTGACTGGATGTGGTCCATCGTCGTAGCCTCTGGAGACGACTAATCGCGGGCCGAGTATACTGTGTTACTAGCTGTGCGATATTGCCACTTTTGAGACAATGAGATGCGTTTGCTGAAGTTTTTTTTACATATTCGTTAGGAGTTCTAGAAGGCATCCTTCAGAGAATAAGTAAGTGCGAAAAATACTGAAGCGTAGGCTATTCTATTTTATTGTTCTCTAGCATTTGTCGTTACTAATATTGAAACAGAGATGCGAGTGGCACAGTGGTTAGGGGCGCCACTGAGACACACGCGTGGAATCGATTCCCGTGCCCATAACTCACCAAGCCTTCCATCCTCTGGGGTAGGCAAATTGGTACCAGACTTGTCTGGAAGGATAGCAGCACTGGCGCGATACATCGGCAGGCCACCGCGAGTCATCGTAAAGGCTTGATATGCATTCAATCACCTCCAAACGATACTTAATGAGGTCGAATGCATGGCGCATCCCTCAAAGATTAATCAACCCCGAGAGCTTTATCCTTTAATATTGAAGCAAACGTAGGCAATCTTCCGTATTCTGCCTTGCATCACTTGAATCAGCAGTGGTCTGGCTTATCACCAAGTTACTCGAATAAGTGATCGGTAGGATCTCCGTCAGACCACGATATGAAAACTATCTAATCGGTCCCCATGGCCCAGATGATATGAAAAGTATTGCAGTTTTGTTACCAGTACACTATTTTTCAATTTTATTGATGAATAGGTAAGTCCATCAGAGAGATCGATCCTCTCTCCAATGCTCTCCTCCAACCCACGTGGAGACGTCTTAACTCGGCTATATCCAATACTGGAAGGAGATTCGATTCGACCATCATTCTAAGACACTCATGAAGACGAGGAAATCCTCAAGAAAAATCCGAAAAAATACACGAGATGTTGGAAGGCTTTTCTGGACGATATGTGTGAGGAAAACGAATCGAACACAATTGGTGCTGAGATCCGCACAGTAGATGTGATGACGGGCTATGTAAAATGAATTTTTTCCAAATGTTTACTTTTTATTTTTTTACCTCTACAGTTTTCACGGTAGGGTATAAATGCAAAATACAACCGCAATGATGATGCTGAGACATCTGCAAAACTTCGGACTGCAGGTGTCTGTGGTGGGGAACGAAAGCGCTGTTACCCTCCCCGGAGGCTAACGCATTCACCGCCACACCATGCGGGTTTTTCGCTTCGCCTATCTCTCAGCTAAATCTTTTCTGTTTGACGGCTGAACGTTTTCAGATTTTGAACTGTTCAATATCTGAATGGCGGGCGGCTCTTTACGAATTGCGAAGAATCATGTGAACTTCGACAGCTCCTATCTCACTGGTAATTTGCAGTTATGCAAGACTTTTTTTTCCCAGAATGTAGAAAGCCATGCTCTAGGTTTCCCACACCGTCACCATTTCTATCATCTATGACCATATCGTTGTCGGGACGGGAATGATTCATAGCAATGGTTTGCTACTAGATGGGCTTCCCGGTGGAAATGTTGAAGTCCTTCTCAGCATGAGAAACCACGTAGAGGAGACCAATTCCGCTGTCATCTGTTAACCTCAGTGAAGCGTTAAACTATAAGAATTCTCCTAACAACGTGTTTTCAGTGAGATGGAGAGTGCATTCGTTCTTTTTCAATTTGCGGCTTCACTCCTTTGTCACTCTTTTTCTTCGATTACAAGGGAACAAGGCACTAATTTCACCTAACTTCTTGACATGGGTATCTGAGGCACATGAATTTGATCTTAATGGATCAGTTCATTAAACCCCGCATGATTTCATTTATATCTCTTTAGAAACTCTGAAAACAAAATGCTGTACCTTTTAATACCCTCTTATCCTTTTTCTTGACGACTAAGTAATGTGTGAAATGCAACGATAAGGGTGCTGAAGTATGAGCAAAACTGGAAACACCACTTACATTTCGAATCCACGATTAGTCTTACCGGAGCTCGCGTGCTTACCAGGAAAATCGACAGCCTTGCTTTGCCTTTCGCTCAACAATGTTTTTATTGTATTGGTGTTATCGGTAAGTATCCCCTTGACAGGAATGATCATGGGGCACAAATCGGGCTTGAACCTAGTCAAGCTGGAGCTGCAGTCGAAATCACAATGCCTTAACTTTGCAGACAGGGTGATTGCTGATAGCACTGAGAGAGCAAAAAACGTGGTTAGGAGGAAGACAACGCCTCGGTTGGTGTGTTGAGTAGCACGTGAGCCATCGTAAGCGTAATCGTGGATTCAAAGCCCACCTGAGGGTTCGAGCTTTCCTCGTATATCAGCATCCTTCTGAGAACTGATTTTTCCACTCTACTTTTGTTGGCTGGTTCGTTTAGTGTAATAAAGTTAAATGGTCAACCAGTGAAACTACTTTATTCTTGTTAATCAAATTCGTTACAATTAGATTTCCTTGCTTTTCCTGTCTCTTGGCTTCTCTTATATAAGAAGAAGAGACTGCTAAATCTTTTTCCTTTATTTCTCCAGGCTTTACAGAAGAAGGAAAACGCCGTATTCACATTACAGTCTGATCTGGGGTACGCAATGAGTTGCGATGGCCTACTGATTTTGCGAGTCAGTACTGCTATCGTCTTACGTAAGTCTTGTACTTACCACTGCATGTTCGTCAGTAATCTATAGTCCATCGATAACCTTGAAACGTACTGCACTCTAGCTGCTATCGCTGAAAAGTTCCTGTCAGCGATTGGTTCCAAAGGATCGCCAGTGCCAAGTAAGAAGCCGTCGACCTGATAATTAGAATTCCTCACGAAGATCCTAGAAGAATCATAGTGCTACGGCCAAGCTGGTTCAACACAAGCGCAAATATGCCTACGATAGATCTGATTACGATCAATGATTTCAAGTCTAAAGAACTAAGGACTACTGAATTTGTTCGTATTTTTCACAATTCACGACTGGCTTTCTTCTACCAAATGTTCGTAAATACGAACCATCTATGCTCGCTGTACTAAAATCTGAATAAGCGTATTTGTTCAAATTTGTTCATGCTTGAGTTGTGTGCTTAATAGGCCTATCTTAAGGAAAAATGATGTAGTGGGCTGTATGCGTTGTATACTTTTTTACTTGCTAATTAAACCATGCTTGAATAAGATTTACCTTCCGTGAAACTTAAGGCAAGCTTTCTACGCCGCACCAAAACCGTGACTGCTCGTAGATGAAGTCCTTGTGGATTGAATGGAGACTGTATCTCTACTAGGTTGTTACCGTAACGCCTTATGCCTTAAAAATGATGTTGGAAACAATGAGGTTGAGCATTTATTTCATTATTTTTTTCGTTTTGCACAACTCGTCTTCACTAACACTACGCGGATCCTTGCACTTCCTGCATTCGATTCATTTCTTCATAAACATCGCCCAACGAAGCTCTTCGAAACCATCCCGTATTGGTTCAGCTGCTTCTTTAGGAGTTGGTAATACTCATGCATTTAAGTGAATATTGATCGAGTTGATTCTCCCCGAAGCCTTGGGATAATCGGACTATCGCGTTCCTTCCTAGAATGGATGAAGTCAACGGCTCCTATACAAGTTTGGTACAAATTTCCTGATCTCGAATGGATAGGAAGTTTGGTCACCTCGGCACGGATTCGAACCAGCGTCAGGCTCGTGATGAACGGAATCACTACCATAGTTACTCGCCCGTGTATTTAACAACTAGCTTTCCAAACACCTTCTTTGCGTGAAAATCAACATCTCCTATTTTACCAGTACCATTATGTCTTCGTGCTTTAGTGAAGAAAAGACTTAGTAATCTTTGCTTTTAATACTGCTTGTTTTATCATTAATACTAGTAATAATTCTGTATTACCGCACCCATAGACGATTATCAAAGGTTTTTTAAAACCTCAGCGCAGCCTTTGGATGCTTCTAAACTGCAACACTCGGGAAACGAATAAAACGGGCAATTTTTTGTTTGGAAAAATGGTTTTCCTCTGGTTACCAGCCGCAATAGTCCTCAATCCGTAAACTCGTCTTCATTGGACACATTCCCATTCCATCCATGAGTGCATGGATACGCAAGCCATGTATGAATGCTAACGAATTATTGTTCTATCCATGGGTTGTTTCTCTTGCCTATGTACTTACTTTCAATTTTCTTATGCTAGACCTTCTTCATGGATCTGACTTGTACACCAAGCACTTGAATCCTACTATGTCTTTCATCTAATGATTCGATTCTTATTTCATATGTTGGAAATGAGTTCAGAACAAAATTGGATGAACCTATGAGAAGAGTGGAGAGCTCTTTTAACAGGAAGAATGTCATACAGCATCCCTCCGAAAACAATTCGTTGTAATCCTACTTTAATGGATTTCTTCCTCATTTTTTCTCCAATTTTTTTCGCATCAACTCTACCACTCCCAACGCCATTAAGTCCTACATAGTTTCATTTATTTCAGCTTTTACTAGGTTTTCGGTATTTTTCCTTCAAATTCAATTCATTTGTTCCACTAACATGGCTCCGAAACAAAGAGTTTTGCTGTTGAATTCTCGACACTCTAAGGTTTGAAGGCTATAAACATACATGTGAAATTTTGCTCTAGAAATCCAAACGCAAATACATAAGCGATAACTATACACTTTGTGGAGGCACACGCAGCGCAGTGGTTAGAGGTGCTTTGCAAAACGCCGAGGATCGTTGATTCGACTTTGTTTCCCGGGTAAATGAAACACTGCATTCCGTCGGAGTCAGCAAATCGATACAAGACTTGATAAGATTGGAAAAGTAACTTGTCACAGTGCTGAATAGCTGCAACTAATTCTATGTTTAGTGAAGGCATGTACACATTAAGTCAAGTTTACGCTTGTTGGATGTACGACATATCCTTAAAGGATTGGCCCACTGCAAGCGCTTTAGCCTCGTCTGCTTATTTTTTACTCAGTTTTTTTAAAACCCTTGTATATTTATGTTCACACGAATATTTGATATAATCCATAGTATACATATCTATATATGTATATACGTACATATGTCTGTAGTGTACATACATACAAATATGTGTGTATGTATATACCAATATGTGTGTATGTATATATATATATATATAACTTGGATACCCTGACGTCCTACCATCACTGGTTGCGCGGGACCTAGCATATTCTCTACTTTTCAGAGTTTTGCTAGTTTAGCCATTGTTTTTTCCTCGATTTCCGAGGTCATCCTAGCCAAAGTCTACCCCAGGTCGTCACCAGCACAGGCATTCACCGCCCTCGTTCATCGGAGGGAGATTTGCCACCATGCTACTAGTTTGATACCAGGGTAATGGTGGATCCTGATATTGGTTTATTCTAAACTGGGCTTACTGATAGAAGCGATGGTGTCCTTCTCAGCTTGAGAGACCATGCTGGGGAGATGAATCCCGTGCTGTAAATCGCAGCTGGATACCCAGAAAACCTCCCCGCCATGATGAGGCGATAAAGCGTTGCGAGGATATATATATATATATATATGCATAGGATATATATATGTATACACGTATGTATATATATACATTATATATGCATATATATATATATATATACGTATTATGAAGGTCCTCCCAACGGTTTGCCGCCTCATCGTGGCTGGGTGGTGTTCGTGGGTATCGGGCTGCCATGTGCAGCAAGGGAATTCATCCCTTTGGCAGGCTGTTCCAAGCTAAGAAATAATCCAGCGTTTTCCTCAGGAAACCTAGCTAAGAGTAAACCAATACCAGGATCCACCACTGACTTGGTATGAGACTAGTCGCATGGTGGCAAATCTCATTCTGATCGACAAGGACTGCGACTGCATGTGGTTGTGAAGACCTGGGTCAAACTTTGGCCAAGCTGACCTCGGGATTCCAGGGTACTGCATTGGTTTAACCCGCAAATCTCCGAAAATGCGGATTATGCGGGGGCCGCACAGCCAGTGAGGACGGGCCATTCAATTATCAAGTGTATTATGAAAATGTGACAATCATTGATCTTGTGCAATGAATTGCGGCTAGTTATCAGTGTATCAAGTCGGTCCTGCTATCCAGTTAAAATACATCTTCGTTAAACTGTCATGGTCCCAAAAAGTAAGGAGCTTTACAATACACTCATTTGAAAATTTGGTTAGTCTGATACTTTAAATGTTTTGGTAGGAAATTCCTAAGTTTGCCGAAGACGCTCGGCTTTTTATCAAATTAGTAATGTTGTGCAGTGAATAATTTAAAGGAGTCAACAGTTGAGAACGAAGCATAAAGGACATCGTCTTCTGTTAGGGAGTAACTACATATGCACCAATGGCCTCTTAATGTGCATAAATTATGTCAAACCTGAACGCTTTGGAAAACCAAACGGCAATCTCTCATTCTCATAATAAATAGAATAAAATAAAGTAAGTTTGCAATTTCCTTCACCACCTATGGATATCTCATTCATTATGGGTTACTACGTCGGCTGATCACAAGTAGATAAGGTGCCTCGCTAAATTATGGATTGGGGTTAAACGCAAATCAAAACGGCCTTGTACGTGTTATGAAACTCAGACGATGCGATTTCAGGTGATGGACACCTTTCCTTTGTTTTGCAAGATTGGTAGATGGCCTATGTATGTGGACCTATCCACTCATATTTGTGCAACCCTTTCTACCCCGGATTGTATCCTGCACGGTTGTTACAGACCAGAACGCTAGTTAATCGTGAATAGTACACCAGAATTGGAATTATTTTCGAGAGCTGAGCTCTAGTTTACGCTATAAAAGAACAAGAAATTTCTCATGGTCCTTGAAAGCTGATGTTGGCAGATTTTTCACGGGTCTCTCTTGCGAGAAACAACGAACATAAGAGATTTCTTTCCGGGGAGTAATGCGTTCACCACCACACTATGCGGATCCTTTGTTTCGCCTGTCTCTCAGCTATTTCTATAGATCTTTGCCACAGCAATCACCCGTCAGCGGGATTGATCTAGGACGCCCAAATCGGCATAGAACCCAGTTAAGCTGCGGCTGTAGTTGAAATCACAATGTTATACCTTTTTATTTTCTGCCTACTATAATTTCGCGGCAGGGTACTAAGCGAAATACAACCACAACGTTGCTGAGATATTTGCAGTTATAGTAGGCAGAAAATAAAAAGGCATAACATAAAAAATTTCATTCCTAAAACCACCTTCAGACGATGCAGCAGTGTTTGAAAGGACAATAAAAAACTACTGGCATCCTGAGGTTATCCTGAGCTCTGGAGCATCCATGGCAACGAGAATTGAACTTCATTGTCCCATATCAGTAATCAAACTCACTAGCCTCCATCTTATGTAGGCGAGATTGTGTGTATTGTTGCAATGGCAGTCTCTGAAATTGCCGTCAGCACATCGGAACCAATTTTTCGACTCTGGAGGAAATTCGAGACTTTTTTCATCGCCTGAGAAAAGGCCTTATATTCGGTTCGGGAATAAGCCGTCACAGATTTTGACTATAAAGGCCTCTTTACGCAGTAAGCAAAGATACTTTATGAGCTTCAGAGTATTTTTGCAAGCAGAATTCCTCCTTTATAGAAAAACACTGTCGTTGCGCCAAATGGAACGGTTCGACAAAGCAATACCATTTCACCAAATTTTTTATAGCCACTCTCAAGAACGTCGTAATGACCGAGCTGGGATAACACTGGAGTGAAAATCGATGGTTTGCAGCCACACATTCTTTGAGTTGTGGATAAAGTTAGAATGCTAGCAGGTTTCAACAGCGTTTGCCAGTGTTCGGTTTACCTCATGTACATGATGTTTGTATAAACCAAACTCGTTTCTGGTAAGCCATTTACGCTGGACGGAATTACCGGACGCTCTGACTTTGCGTATTGCGGTTGAGAATTCAACATGGTGAACGACGTAGCTCCAAAGCAGGCAACTTGGAGGTTAGCGGCTCAGGAGCTTATAGGAGCGTTAAGATTATTGCTAGGATGAAAAAGGCACTGGCTCCGTGTTCAGTTTTCGTCTGCGATCTTTATATCCGAAGATAGGCTTGGTGGATAATTAGGATGCTATATTAGACTCGTGAAAAATGATCAGCCAGTGTTGCCC
The DNA here is from genome assembly GCA_900624975.1 of Angiostrongylus costaricensis. Taxonomy (NCBI): domain Eukaryota; kingdom Metazoa; phylum Nematoda; class Chromadorea; order Rhabditida; family Metastrongylidae; genus Angiostrongylus; species Angiostrongylus costaricensis. Next base: position 62,195 of record UYYA01004437.1, read on the forward strand.
TTCGTGGCTTTCAGGACATAGGACGAACTGCCAATGAATTATCGCTGTCAGCTAGAGTTCTTCGACCATAAATGAGATTACAGGTGATACAGGTGATTAAATCTAAAAGGCCACAGATGAGAATGTGAATGGAAAACTATGATTGACCGAAAAGATTGTTGTGGCTTGAAAAGAACTTTTATGCAAATACTAACGTTCTCCATTGAAAACAGAATCGTGAACATGTTTAGCGATCTGTACAATCGCTAACGTAGCCTTCTGATGAATTGTTTTCCCATTAGTGGTAAGTCTGATACCAGTTTACTAACTTCGGGTTTGGTTTTGCTTTGAGCATGGAGCCATACCCACCAACAACCTTGTATGCATTTCAGGGCACTTGTACCTAGTGTGCTACAGACGCCTTTTTTATTGAAAGTATGTGTCAGAAGCTCTTCTTCTTCAAGAAGATAACTCTTTTCTATAAACATAGACCTTTTAAAAGCACTAATACCGGAATTTTGTCAATAATTACTGTTGACAGAGTGTGCTGTTTCCGTAATTCGACACCACTTTTCTAAAGATGTGAGTGGGCGGGATTAGTCGGTATCTGAATGTGCCAAACAACTTTCTATTCGGTGCTCTTTTCTATCGAAATTATCTCTGAAATTGAACCACGACATTGCAATAATTCTGACCTAACGATTCAGTTCTGTGCAGTCACTAAGGAACCAATTTTACCAGCATTTTCGATTTTGATTTCCGTGTTCTAATGGTGCATTTACCTAAGGAGTTCGATATTATTCCAAGCATTCAACACACTGGTCTTTTCATTGAACCATCCGTCCAGTTATATTTCACATGGAGATGTAAACGAGTTTTTAAAATCTATTCATTTAGTTTATTTCCGGCTTCTCGTACCAAGGAAATTTTGACTATTTCACCACCTGTGTCAACCGTAATCTCGCTAATCATCCGCTAACTCTAGCGGCCGTCGAAAAAGTCTCCATTGGTCTCCGCTCTGAGTTAGAGCTCCATTGTATGCTACCGGACATAACCTTTGCTATGCAAACGTAAGTTTACCTTAGACTAGGCTTACAAAAGCATGTGTTAAGTTTTTTTTAGATTTATGAATCCTTAGAAATCGCGTCGTTTTCTTGTTCAGCATTCCTTAGTAATCGACGTGCACCAACTATATCTCGTCACTCGTCACCCAGTAAAACTTGTCACCTGTAATGAGGCAGCATAACGTTAATGGTTGAAGGTTTCAATTAGCATTATAGTAGAGATATCTGATAAGGATATTTTCGTTTACGTTAGCGACTAGAGTTACCTTGCAATATGTGAATGCCTGTGATTATCAAATCGGTTCCGAATCGCTTTACGAAAAGCTCACTTCCTTAAATAAAGCAGACGACTGTATGTGGTGCTGATCTGAGAGTGTTATTGTAAAATTACCCCGGTATTCCATCGAGAGTCAGTTTAGTCGCGTTCAACATCATTCATGAAGAACGGAAAGTCGTCAAATGCCTGACAAGCATTTCTAAAGACCTTCATAGATGAATAATATGAAGCAAAGAACTGAATCAAAGAAGTGCTAGAATCCACATAATATCTGATACCGGGTCCTAGAAGGTATAAAAGAATAAAGCTCTCGATGTTCATCAATCCCTTAAAGCCGAGTCATCCATTCGATTTCATCAAGCACCGTTAGAGGTGACTGAGTGCATATCACGCCTATACAATGACTCACGGTGGCCTACCAATGCATTTAGTCAGCACTGCTGTCTTCGCAGATAGGTTTGGTACCAATTTGTCAACCCCGGAATGATGGAAGGCTTGGTGATTCTGGGGTGCGGGATCAATCTCATGTGTATTGCAGGACACCTCTAACCACTGTGCTGCAAACAAACCTTATCGGATCTTATCGATGAGAAACGAATAAACAAACAACATGACCGTCATTTGATCAAATACACATGCGGCCTTCGGTTCGATCCCGCGTTTTGAACTCACTAGGCCTTCCATGCCTCAGGGCGTTCCAAATTAGCTCAAAAGTTTTCTGGAAAGATAGCCACGTCGACTTTATACTTTTGATATACCACCTCAAGTAATTGTATAGGCCAGAAATGCATTCAATCACCTCTATGAATCTTGATGAACTCGAATGCATAACACATCCCTCGTCGTGCATTTATTAACGCCTAGACTTTATCCTTTTTTTAACGTCAAGAAATTGACTTTAATTCATGGAAACTGCATAAATTGTGCTTTTATTTGGCAGCTCAAACTTAAAAACTCTCTTTTAAGCTGTATAAAGTGGTCGGGGTTTGCACACTTTAACTATCTTTAGTGCTGGTGCCAGAAAATTTTTCTATAATTTAAAAATTCTTGGTCATAAATGACCATAGAAACGTAAATTATATTATAATAGGATATAAAATAAAACGAGGTAATGAGGTTTCCTATTATCTTATGCTCTTATGAACCAGAAACCCACCCACTTGTTTTTCATGAGGATCATAGACGACGTGAATTCTTCGTTCATCTAACTCCTCGGACTATCAATAAGTGCAAAAGCACTGTTGAGAACTCAAATTACCAAAAGATCAAATTCAAATAATATTGTGGCTTTCTTTCAGTGAAATTAATCGGTGATGTAGATGACGTCAGTGATGGACATGGCCGAAAGAGCTTTTTTCTCATGGTGTGTAGGCGATAGATAATTGAGTGATCGGTAAAGTGGAGAGCGAAGAAAAGGTGAAGGGGTTGTGCAGCATTTTCCCAGCCTATTAAAGGTCCAAATGTGATAGATATGTCCTTCAACATGCTTTCTATTATGTTGCTGAAAATTTTCTCCGGTAAGTTGTATAAAAGTTAGTGTAAATTCTGTACCACTGAACTAATCTCCTTTAGAAGAAAGCTGTGAAAGAAAGAACTTTATAAAGAAGCTGTGAGAGAATTGACGGTCGTAAATAAGTATCGGCTTACTACATTAACTTCCTCGATGAATTTAAATATCGCGCTAAAGATTCGTGTTTTGAACACATAAAGGAAACTTTATGGGGATTTAACTTTCTTTTGTCAAGTGCAAACTAAAAACTTTAGGAAGTGACACAGCACTAAAATAGGAGCACCAGTGGTAACTCTTGATATGTAATTAATCTCTAAAATACTACGATGTAATTAAAATATAGTTAAATGTTATTAAAATGTGTTTAATACCAAGGTTTAGGGCGCATGTGGCGCCGTGGTTGGAGGCGCCACTGCGGCACACACGTGGAATTGGTCCCCGCGCCCTTGGCCCACTAAGCCCTCCTTCCCTCCAGGGTTAGAAAATTGGTACCAGACTTCATCGTATTTTAGCTTTAATACCAACAATATACATATTTTTGTGTTTATGATGGCCAAAAACTTGTAAAATTCGGGAATAGTGAAGATTTCTTTCAGTGCCTTTAAGTTTTAAGAAAGGAGGCCCGTGTCTAGCATATGGGTTTCTTGTCCTTTCTCTGATGGCCTCTGACAGCAAATTTCCCGGACGAGTTTATTTGATTTAACATCAAGGTGGACAGTTTTTCTTGTAAAATTGGTCGATATTCTTTTGAAATGTGTACATTTTTGCTCCAGTTATCATATTTTTAAATGGTTTAGAAATCTTGCGGGTTTATCCTTTTGTGACTACGATATCGTCCATGTTAGACAGAAAGGATAAGTCATTTTTCATGAGATGATGGTCAGTGATGCTTTGTAGCTAGATAGATAGTTCTAAGGGTTAAGACCAAATGTTTTTTCTTTAAAGTAAATGGATTGAACATAATCGAATAGAATGAGAATGGCGGCGATAGCAGACAAGGTCTTCCAAGTTTTGCGTGTGGGTTTGGCATCTGATTGAGGTTTTTCTGTCATCATGAATATCGCTGAATGATAGTCCAGTCGATGCACCTTGGAATCCTGGATTAACTGTTTTGAGACCTTTGCGCGTAGATTATAGGGATGCGGTTTCTCACTCCGAACCTGTTCGTGGATAGGTTGCTACGTCCGCACAATAAGCTGAGTCACCAGCACTGCTCTACCCGTTCGCTAATTTCATCATTAGAACCACTAAACTGCATAAAGTACGATAATCATAGCATAATAACGCTTGAGAAGGGTATAATTTCCATGACCGACTTTCTATTAACCGAGGTGTTGGTCGGATAATTCTCCATATTCTCGTTGAGCAAACACAAGGTGTTACTTTATTCTTTGTTCCGTTAAAGCTGACATTTCGGGAGTATGGCCTTCGTTAGAGCGTGGGAGGGTATACCGATACGCAGTTTATTGGGCCAAATGCTTGAGCAACATAAACAGAAAGATGGAAAACTAAATGACAATCACTTATTCAACAGCTTCTCAAAAAATCCACCGTTTTTACATGGCTTCTCTGAGGAAGAACAGCTGATTAGAGTCGCATATAGCTGATTACTGCACCACCCCATAATAAAAATCAATTCTGAGATACGGGGCAAGATCACGTGTTATCTCTGGGCATTCCTGGCCCTGCTCATTTTCGGATTCTTGGTATTTATCCTCATCCTATCTTCAAAGCCGCAAGAAGTCTGTGCGCTGGTGTTTTGACATCCTGTGCGAGGATAGTGGCTTTCATATCATAATCGTCTGCGCTATGTTTTTCTATCCTATGGGTCCCTTGTTCACTATAATAGACCTTCTCTTGCTTTTCGTTTACCATTTACGTCTTTTTTATACGGATACTTAATAGTGTGCCCGTTTCGCCAATATATTCAACTCCTCAAAAATTACAGGAGACCAGGTATATCGTACCTAAATTCATGCAGTCACCGTCCCTGCAACAAGGGAAAATTACGTAGTTCGTGTATAAACTAGGTGGCGAGGAAGAGTATTCGGTGGTATTTCAGTTGTCGCTGCCGATTCCTATGAATAATCTCTTCTTAAGTATCATTTTGTAGCTGCACTTACTGTATCACCAATAAAGGGCAGGGGATAAACGAGATTTTGTTTCGGCCAAACCTTTCGCTTTGGGGCGTCACTCTCCTTCTAGACATTACTAATGGGGTTACTGTTTTTGTGTTCCTATACTATTGGGTTTATTTCGCAGCTACTGGAGATAGCTGTTTGTCGATTCTAGTTCCGCGTTTCCTCCTTTAGCTCCTTATTTGTGGACACAGAGACGGCTGTTCGGAACATGTTTCCCACAATCGCTCTCTTTGTGTGTTAAAGGTGAGAAGAGTGGAAATGAACAAGATTGTCTTTATTACTTGGTTTTCGGTACCACTTTGTCGTGTATCCACTATCTGATATGTTAAGTTGAACGTTAGGAAATGGAAACCAATTTTTCTTTTCGTTTTCTCCCGGCTGAATTTAATGTAGTCAAACCACTTGTTTAACAATTCAAGACATTTGTCCTTTTCTTTCTGCGTAAAAAAGATGAAAAAACAATCGTCGATATATCTACAGTAGAGTAGCGGCTGCAGACCGAGAACGAGGCTGCTAATCTAGACGTAAATGCAATGGCGAGACTTGGTGCCAGGCGCTGTACAATTACCAGCCCTCTCATTTGCACGTAATATTTCCCAGATAATCTGAAAATCGGGCACTTTAAGCACTCCTTTAAGAGAGCCATAAGCTACTGGATGGACAAGCCATGCATGTTTATTGTTCCTTCATGTTCAACAAGAAGGTCGAGTATGGCTTGAATTGAGTCATTCGTTGCCTCGGTGTAAAGCGCAGTAACGTCGAAGGATTCCTTCACGTACGCGTTGTTAGGAGACGCATTATGTAGACTTTCTAAAAGCATTTGGGTGTTCGTGAAAATAGGTTTAAGCAACTGGGTGAGTATTAGGCCAAACCATATTATTCTATCCGTTGGCCCGCCTACACAGCTGATAATGGGTCTAAGTTTGAACGATTATGGATCGGCTGCTGCAAGACACCAGTTGATAATAACTTATCTGTTTTAGTAAGTAAGTACAAGCGGTACATATTGGTCCCTCGACTTTAAGATTTGAAATAATGGATGATTTTAATCCTGCCGCCCCTGCTAATACTTCGATCCATTGGTTATTTAGTTTTCGTCATGGATTTTTCGTCTTTTATATTCATCTTCAAATGATGAGGGAAGCTTCTCTAAGATGCTCCTTCATTACCTTAGCATCTAACTGACGAGGGCTAACTAAAAACTCTTCTCCATTACCATTAACTGGTGATCTAATAGCTTTCGAATTTATTAATTCTCTAATTTCTCGCAAACCGCACTTTTGTGTTACTGTAAGGTTAGAGACAAACTTTCTATCGCGTAAGTGATTAATGGTTTTGAGGACGTCTTCCGAAAATATGCAGAATTTTATGTCGATCCATAGTTAGGGGCTTGCTCTCTAAACAACGCTGTAGAAAGGGGAGGTGGTGGCAATGTTACCATTTCTTGGTTTTCATCCCCACTTGATTATTCTTGTTAGGCGTGATAGCGGTGTCAACCTTTAAGTTTGTACAAGTTGCTGGCGATCCTATGCAAGGTTGCTTTAGAAATAAGCTGTAATGGTGTAAAAATTGGGCCCAGTTCTAGCAGTGACCACACGTTCTCATGGTGTGGTCATGCCCATAACTACGGTGACCAGAGATTTTCTTGGTGAGCTATCGACCCTATTTTGGCTATAACTTTATGTGTTACGTGTTTTCTTTCTAGGAGAAGCTGGGTTACTGAGACCCTATAACTGGGCAGTATTATACCAAATACCATCTCAACTACAGTACTATTATCTTCGACTGGCCACATCCATCAACCAGTTGTCCTTGCCTATAACTCTTCTTATTTTTACTGCTTTTCGCGAAAAGTTGATCACTTACAGTTAGTCCGATTTTGGTGCAGCTTTGTAGTCAAACCACACTGATGAAAGGAACAAGGATAAACCATCCGGCTTCGACCAATCTTTGAGGATATGTGGTGCATTCGGCTAGAACAAGCACCGTTAGAGGTGACTTAAATGCATATTAAGCCCATACCATGAGTTGAGTTACCTACCGGTGTACTAAAGCAGTGTTTTTATCCTTGCTGACAGACAGACAAGGCCGGGTTGCCAATTTTCCGAAGGCGGGGGCATCAGGCTAAGTGAGTATGGCCTTAGAGCCAACCAGCGATCAATCCACCGTGTTGCAAAGAGTATCTGACCACTGTGATACACTATATTAGTACCAAATGTGATCTAGCAGTCATCGATCAACACGTTTAGAAAAAAGAAGTAGTCTGCATTCGTATTCGTTGCGCATCAAGGCCGCTCAGTGGGATCTGCTCGTACGATGGACAAGAAGATGTAGGAATACTTTGCTCTGCTGCGGCACAGGTTTGCTCATAGTTGGACTTGCAGATTCGTATGTCCAGCTCCGTCTTGGCACCCGTGTATTTCTCAGGATGACGAACTCTTCTGCTGTATATCGCAATTTGCGACAGGCGAAACGAAGGACTCGTATGGTGTGGTGGCAAACGCGTTAACCCCCGGAAAGGGTAACAGTGCGTTCGTTCACCAATGCTGACAGCTGTGTTCACATAGTACTGTTGCTTTCCTCTTGCTATAAACAATACAAAAATCGGTTATGAAAAGTGTGATGATCTTCGGGTCTCTTGCACTCATTTGTTAGTTCTGACAGGCAAGATGAGTGGAAAGTTTACTGATGCCAGTTCGAATTAATGAGAAACTTACACGGTTTAAGACGTTAAAGAAAATTTTTTACCTTTTTTTGTGCACTAACCTAAGCAAATTTTCTAAGAGAGAAATAGACTTTCTCTGAAATTTCCTTGATTTTAATTCCGTTTGCAAATGGCATAGCTCCGTGTTAATTTAGGTTTAGTTTCATCCAGAAAATCCTACACTGCTCAAACACTTAACCATATTGTTAATCAAAGAAATGCTTACTTAATCTTGACATTTTTTCGAGGCATTAATTCCTGGTGGGGAAGAAATTTAGACTCTCGATGTTTAAAATATCAGCGAGCAAGCAGATTTTCAGGTTTTTTTTGAGAAATTTCTCGCAAGGAAAAACGTTTAGGGATATGTGCACCTACATGAACAACATCAGTAAGAAAAATAATCGAAATAAAGGGTGATATTGACGATTCACTGTTTTCTTGATGAGGAGAGTTTGCTAGTGCGCTATTTACCTACAATAGCTGATGTTTTCGAGGATTCCCTTTCTTCAAAGCCTGGAAACATCAAATTGATCGACCATAACCTTAGCCAAGAACAAGAAATTCAACACTCGCATGAGAATCAAATTTTTTAAAACAGTTCTTCCAGACTTTAAAGATGCGGAAATACGCTGAAGAATTAGGTATTGTGAGCAAGTGGTGTAGTAATGGCCTCGGGCCCACTCATCAAGAAAGTAATGAATTATTCATTATCATTGTCGGCGTTAATAGAAAATCGGCGCTGAGTAGTATTTATGTTCTATTTTCGGAACAGCTGATTCATTGAATATGACTTCAAACTCTTTAGTAAACTTTGGTGGACCTTGATAGACGAGAGAGCGGTGAAGATGCAAGAAGATGTGGTGGCTTTGTTGATAAGTTGGCGTGAATTGAAACACCAGTGAGACTGTCTTGTCGCAACGTAATACGCATGTACAAGACCAAAAAGGCCTTTTGGTTGGAAATGCCATGTAATTAAGCATTGCCTCTGGTTCGATTATTTCTTGGCCTAGCAAGGCCCCTCACTAGGCTGTGAAAATTGCCATCTGACCAACAACGGTGCCGGGATCGTCTTTGGAGAGCTTTTCCAGGATTTCACTGGGGCGGATTGGCTTGATCAGCAATGAGCGATGTTCGTGAAGTGAACAAAAATGTCGAATAGTTACCTAAACTCAATCTGAAATCCTACGTAGATAACAGAGAATGGAAGCAGTGAATAGAAAAGAACGGCGATTTAAGTAATTAGTTATCTAATTATTAATTTAAAAATTACTAGCCAGCTGGGGCCGATAGCACAGTGGCAGTGATGCCCGTGATCACGAACGCGGTGCTAATTTGATTCCGCCCCTAGCCAACCAAGCCTCTTATCCCTCCGAGGTGGAGAAATTGGTAATGGACTTCTTTGAAAAAAAAACCACTCTCTGTAATCTAATTGAGAGCGCTCCAGCCCGGCTATCCCAGGACTCCAGGGAGAATTGCTCGACCACCATTCAACGACATTCGAGATGAAATAAAAATCCTCAAGCAGCAACCGAAGCCACATGTAAAGCTGGAAGGTCTCCGTGGATGGTGGGTCCGAGGAAACGAACTAAATGTGGGAAATGCTGGGATCCGCACCGAGGACGTGAAGGCGGATCAAGTAAAGAAAAGTGGCTTTTAGGATAAGGAAAAATTATAGACGAATTGATCCTGATAAATGAAATATTTTAGAATCTCTTTTTTCCACCTACAGCCCATAAGAATGAGAATGAATAGTTTCATGAAGAATTTGGAGGAATTTTCAAAAATTTACATAAATTAATACGGTTATCACTGGAGAATTTGAGGATTGTTGGCAGAAGAACGCCGGTCAAAATAAAATACAATAAAATAAAATATTTCTAGAAGGTAATACTAACAGCACACCAAATTGTTGAATCGATAAACTGAAACTAAATCGTAGAAAAAAATTTCTCGGTTTATTTAGATCGCTTTTGTTTGCTTTTAATGATGGCATAATTTCACTTTAATAACCACGAATTCCAAATCAATAGAAAGTCATTTCGAATGTCGTTCATCCGTCCTGCATTGTGACTGGCACCCATTTTCTCAACTAATCGAAAAGTTTCTCATCTTATAATTCAAATTTGTATTTGGCTATTCTTTCGCTGTTTTCACATTTGATCGATGTTTCTCTTGGGCAACATCATACTTAGTTGACATCAATGAATGAACTAGTTCATCAATGGGGACTCGCTTTCTGCTCTGTTGTTCTTGTCATTCGTTCCTTTTCTGTATACTTTTTTCCAGTTATGTAGTTATAAGGATAAGGATAGGGTCTCAGCGTTGATCAATCGCTGAGGGATGCTCCATGCATTCGACTTCATTAGGTATCGTTGGAGGTGATTGAATGCGTATCTGGCCTTTACAATGACTCACGGTGGCCTACTGTATCGAACCAGTGCTACTATCCTTTCAGACAAAACAAGTCCGGTACCAATTTGTTGATCCTGGAGGAATGGGAGGCTTGGTAAGCCATGGGCGTCGGATCGATTCCACATGTGTGTTGCAGTGGCACCACCAACCACTGCGCCACACACGCCCTCCGTAAACCAATACGCAACTTTTTCTGTCAGTATATCATAGGTGCCAATGATCTGTTGCTTAATCATGGCAGTGGATGCCGGTGGACGTCAAACTAGGATGTGCAATATGACAGTTCATCCTTCAACAATGTTACGATAAGAAAAGATGCATGACATATCCACGTGGAAGCTCAACTAAAAATAAATTATTTCGATAAATAGTATAATGTTGAGATGTTTGCAAAACTCCGAACCGCAGGTGTCTGCGGTGGGGAACGAGCCCGCCATTGTCCTTTCTGGGGGGTAACGCGTTTACCACCACATCATACAAATTCGTTTCGCCTGTCTCTAGGCTAATTCTATTGATCCGTGCCATCAGCAATCGCCCGTCAACGGTATTGATCTGGGAAGACGGGTGATTGCTGGTGGCGCCGACCGATAGAAAGAGACAGGCGAAACGAAGGACCCGCATGGTGTGGTGGGGTATCTCAGCATTATAGTAGTTATATTTCGCAAAATACCGTGCTGTTAAAAAGAATAGGCAGTAAATAAAAGGTTAAGATTGCGATTATTTCGATAAAGTTTTAACGCCTTTAAAGAAACCTTTGATACACAACAACTTAAATCTGCGACAAAACTTGGAATCACTGTGACGACGGCATCTCGGTCTCCAGGGGAAAAAATTTTTGCCAAACCAGGTAGTTAAATCTTGGACATTCAGATTCAACACTTTGTGAAGAAAACCTCTTCAGTGTTCAACTACGTTTATCCGCATTTTAAGGGCTCTAGTGGGGCAGTGGTACGAAGTACTCTACGATGCACATGTGTTCGCTGCTTCAATCTCGCGACCTCCTTGTCTCGGAGAGATTGGAAAATCGGCACCAGCCTTGTATGGAAAGACGGAAACACCGATTTTATAGTATTGTACACCGACATTTATTTAGCCTTAGTATGAATGGTCGATGTGCTTTATTTCACTGATGAGCCGAAATGACACACCACATTGGGAAGACGAACAACTGTGGACCATTGACTCGGATCATGGGCTATGAGAAGGACAAAGACGTCGAAACGTTAGCCAAATGAATGTTTGGTAAAAACGTCACTTTAACTTACCAGTAAAATAAGGTACGTTGATTTTATACATCATTGAGCAGGAAACGTTGTTTATTTTCTAGGCTTAGTTTAAATCCGACTAACCCCGAGATGGACGATGAAGTCAAAGAGCGCACTCCTTGGATTGATCAACACTAACGTTTTATCCTTTATCACTATTGCAGTTTTAGAACTTTTAATAATAAAATGGGCAAAAGTATAAAATTATGTCACCGGTGAATTATAAAACTTCGTTAAAGTAATCAAATTATCAAACCGCGCCACATTTTGAATCAGCTGTCCAGCCATTCTTTACGAACGGGTACAAGTTTTATTTTCATCTATGCCCTAATCATAAATGAGTTCGTGGTTGATGATTCTTTAGCAACTGTTCAATTGGATTCCTTATATGAATAGTTCTTTTTCTTCAGATTCAAGCATCATCGATGAATCTGTGTTGATGTCCTTACTCGCCACCATTACGCTCAAAATATCTCATGAATTATTGTTTACTGGGCTTTCTTCAAACACGAAAAAACGTCACCGTGATGCATAGCAATAAATAATACGTTAAAAATATTAAAATTAGCACCTGTCCCACCTCATATCTCATTAATGATCGAGGAACTCAAATGTGCGCAAGAAAACGTCCACCATACTATTTGGAAAAATACATCAGTGAGTGCGGCTCATTAGAGAGTGAGTACGGTCATAGATTTTGCATGAAGTTGGTCTTCCAGTTTCTCCCGCCTTTTAATGAGAATTAGTAAGGAGTAGTTTTCTTTGCTCGGCAATGCCTCGAAGTACACAAGATGTTCAGTTATCTAGAGAGATACGAAGAGGGCCACACGTTTGCTATAAGGAGTTTTTCGCTAATTTCTGCAATTTAAGATGACGAGATAGTCACAAGCAGATTGCTTAACTTACCCACGGCATGTATTTACTTGTAGTTCTTGAATTTCGGCAATGAAAGTGTCGAACAGCTTTGGAATATGGGTGACCCTGCTGGCCACAAGGAGCAGGAGGATTTATCCTCCGGCAGGGGTCTCCTAAGCTGAAATGGAGTCCTGCGTTTCCATCGGGAAGACCAGCTAAGATTAAACCGATACCAGGATCCACCACCATCTTGGTATCAAGCTAGTTGAATGGTGACAAGTCTGCCTCTAATCCACAAGGGCGGCGGCTGCCTGTGATGGTGACAACCTGGGCGGACTTTGGCCAAGCTAACCTCGGGACTCCAGGGAGCACAATGGCTAAGCCAGCAAAATTCCGAGAATTAGAGAATGTGCTGAGTGTCGGGTAAATAGTGAGGGTGGGCTGTCTAAGTATCCAAATAATTGTGATTGCTGCTCGTTCAAGGCTATTACAAATGTATGCCACTTTGTGGATATGTCTGTCCATGCGAGCCTACTTATTGAGAAGAACGAACCCACTGCCGGTCACCGAGTGACAGGTTTTCGAAACTTTTAAGGTCAGTAGGAATATTAACGCAGCACATCATGTGTGTTCACTTCCACGTATCTTACAAAAACCGGTACTTATGTTCCTTAACTCATCAATTCGTTCAAGGTTGTAAAGAAAAAATAGACAAAAAAGATTGAGTGCACCCAATTACACGGTTGCTGAACCCTTAATAACAGATTTTTCCACAAACTGAAACAAATAATTTCACGAGTTTGATTTGGGGCTGCCATATGAACCATGAAGGACCAACGAATGTAACCCCGAAATGATCATTATCTTTTTTGCTTTTTCAAAGATTAGAAGTCGATATCATTGTATTTCGTCTAAGCAAAGCTTCTAAAACCCAAAAATCTCTTATAATACAGCTGCTCTTACATTTCGGGCAATCAAATCCAATCAAACAGAAGTAGGGCAAAGCAGCAATCGAGAAATCATAGCATTATTGTGTAAGCTTTCTGAGTACTGTTGAGATATCTTCGACTGTAACTCATTAAACACTGAAGCTCACTGGTAGGATGTAAATCCTCCTAAAAAAAAGTAGAAAGTTTGCAAGAAAATATTCGAAATGAAGTGGGAGCACAACAGGTGTTGTGGTAAATCAATAGCAAAGTTGATGTAATCAGTAAGTGGAGTAGTTTTTCTTCATACTCAGAATCCAAGCACATCACAGTTCGAGTCCTAGCGAGATAGAGCCGGCATAACTTGCGAAGAACCGTCTAATAACTAGCGAAGGTCTCCTAATCTAATAGAAATTTTTACTTTCTTATATCTATCAAATGAAAATGGAGGACAGAAAAAAGAAAAAAGTGATTCATATTGAAGGGACTGCTAATTCGCAACCATGCCACTCCCACCCTCCTACTTTGCGACGTCCTCACGGAATTTCGGTGATAGTTCACGACGGAAGCCCTGTCCAATTTTTATTTCACCTACACTAGTGCCGATATCACTATTGAAAGTAAGCTAAACTCCATTACCTTAAGATTCTCGTTCTCAGTTTTCGACTTTCATTAGGATTCGGTAAAAAACCAAATGATAGTCGTTCAGTTGAGAAGTTTTCAAACCCCCTAGAAACCATCAGCAGTTGTCGAAAAAGTATCATTGTAGCAAGCGTGTCAATACTATAAACTCTCTTCTCTCTTAGCCAGACGTTAAGCATTCGATATGACGAGAAGAAGAATTCATGATCAGATCTGTATTGCTCTTGAAGCATTTTTTTCTCAAAAAGTGACCTAATATGCGAATGTACCCATTTATTCCTTCAGCATTCCTTCCTCCAGTTCAATGCTATTATTTTCGTCTTTTTAAGAAAGACCTGCTGAAAAAGGGTTAATTAATGGCTTATTACTCTTGTCGAACTGCAAGTGTACGCAGCCGTTCAAGGGAAGCCACCGTAAAAAACCGTTGCCATAGTTTACCTGACTTTTTTTCTTGAAACATCATTAGTGGCATTTTGTTATCAATGAATAGGACTCTTCGATGAAGAAAACCTTACATTTGATTGGGCGTACCTAAAGTACGGAGAAAATTAAAACAAGGGCGGAGAAAGTGTGCTAAAACGTGATAAAACTCCTTTTTTTTTCCTACAGCCACAACAAGTAGGTCATCTAGGATCGTTCGCTTCTTTGAGTTTTCGGTTTTGGCTTATAATATGTAAAGAGCTACTGTAAGTTATAAATTGATGACCTCCATTACAGTAGTGGAATTCGTTGCTCAGGATAGAACAGTTTTTTCACAATAATCACAAAACGACACCTTTCTGAAACGAAAAGAGGAGATAGTGGAGGAAGTAATATGGCGAATTTCGTTAGAGAGTCAGTGAGTTGATTTTTTCAGGACACTTTTCAAACCGCGTATAAGGTCATCTTACAAGATACAGAAACAAATCGAGGTTCCATTCCTTCTTTTACCTTTTACACTATCTTGCTCAACACAATTATTGGCCAGTATTCTTTCCTTTGAATTTGTGCAATTTGGCTTCACATATTGGATAAACCCTAAAATTCTATCGTGTAACTTCTAACATTCTTTCATTCATTTCGTTTTCTTGCATCCATCGAGCACGAATGTCATTGGATTTGCATGTAAGTTCGGTTGTCGCCTGAGAAGTTTTCTTTTTCCTGAATTTCATTAAAGAGCGATCAATGTGATCTCTCTTTAATCCTGGAAGGATTCTGATAGATCGATTAAGAATCTTCCTCAAAAATTCTCGCCGTCGTTCGTGGATCAGATGGAGCGTTTGCCGGAGAAACGTGGTACCAATATTTCGGTTTCGAGTGGATGAAAGGCTTAGCTGAAGCCTGGGCGGGCTCGAATCGGCGGCGATTAGTGGGCTGCATCTTTGAACAATGAATTTATCGCTCCTAGTCTTAACCAGTAGGCAAGACAGTTACTTTTTTTCGTACCGTGGTCCAACTTCTTAAGGTGTCAGATTCAACCTACACTGTGGCTTCACATCTATCGTTCGGAGTTGTTTGAAAATGGAGCGCTTATTTAATGGTTCTTTCGCGTATTTGTACTTACATTAATCAACCTTATTGTGATGATTTCTCTTGTAAGCAGGTTTGCATAAACTTTTTTTTCCAATCCCTTAATCATGAGACTTTCTTCAGTGTAATTTTTTTTCGTCGTTGTTTCAGATAGAAACTTGGTTCTGAGAATGTTCATTGTTTACCTTTAAGCCTTTTATGATCCATTGTTTAACTTATAAAATCCAACAGCTCTATCAGAAATTCAGTGAGAAAGACCAATGTGTCTAAAAGCTCTCATCTGAATTTAAACAATTAACAATCTTGTTTTGAGTGCTGTAGAACGAAAGCGAGTTTCGTTGCCGTTTATCTCTTCCAATGAAGTCGTTAATGTGTTACCGAAAAATACCTGCGATGAACCGCTCATAGTATTTCTGGCCCATTTCATACTACCATTACTTTTCACCCATTCAAATCATCCAGTTGTCCTTTGTTGAGCAGAGAAAATGGTAGCGCTAACCACATTTGGGCTTCTTTGAGCTTTTCTCATGAATGCAGCTTTTCGCTAAGGTTTTGCTGAAACTTTGCCTAAAATATTGTTCGCGGCATTATTTAAACATAATATATTTTTCTACTTTTTAGCCATCTTGATTAGGACACGGTAAAGTGATAAAACTAAAAAGCGTCCATTGGTGATTACTCCCCCAAGGAAGTGCCTTGCACCCAGTTCCATTCAGCGTAGTAAAGGTGATTGAATTCACATTTGGATTAAATAATCATTAACAATGGTCTTCTTATGTATAGAACCAGTATTTTTGTTCTCACAGTCAAGATTGGTTTTGCTCAGATAGACATAGGCGTAGTTAGCCATGGACACGTGATCGGAGCGGAGACCATGTGTGTGTGTCTCAGGGCCCCACTAACCACTACGCCACCTGCACTACAAATACACTGAAAACATTAAAGGCAAAAAGCGTTATTAAAAGCAAAGTGTATAGATGAGTGATTTTTAGCGCTACCATTTAAAAATCGGCTTACTACAGTAGAGGGAAAGGGCCTAATTTCACTAAGTGGAATACAAAGACCACCAATTAAGCTAGACTCATGGCGCTCTCTATTTAGGATATGAGAAGACCATTAATCGGGTGATGCAACTAATTAGAATTATTATAGAATTGATGAAAGAAGCCATGAATTGCTAATTTTAAAAGAACCGAAATAAAACGAGAAATAACGTATTTTACTTAAAAATTTTCTGACCGAAAAAATTTCTTTCATCTCTTCACCAAATCACGCTTTCATGGCAAGTAGTTGTTTCGTCTGCGACGTTATTTGCTGGAAAAATAGGTTAGGCCTAAGATCATTTATATCCTCAAACTTTATCACCATGCGAGTTGTCATAATATTATAGTGGGAAGAGCTGGGTCAATGGTAACGTGTTCGCTACAATTTCTCCTTTTTCAGACTGGCTTTCTTTCAAAGGCTACAAACCATGTGACATGGGAAACTTACTTATTAAAGGACTCGATTGTTAGACTTTTTGAATCACTTATGCAGTATTACTTAATTATTAAGATATTCTCTATTCCAATAATATTTAAATCACAGTAGTTCTTTCATTAATTCGTTGGTCTTGGATCACTTCTAGACACATATTGCATTGATATTTAATAACAAATGATGTTATCAAAAAATTATTGGTATGATCTCGTCACTCGAAGGTTTGCCAAGCAAACATTTCCGCCTAAGAAAAGTTTTAAATGTCGCTTTTTGTTGTCCAATGTAATCTAACCATTTCCGCGATGACTAGTTTGTTTTCTCTCACCTGATGGGAAGCAAAAACTAGAAACAAAAGTCTCAAGTTTTTGGATAGGTTTTAGGAAGAGATATTAGCTTAGTGTATTATGCATAAAGGGCGTGTGTGGTACAGCGGTCGGAGGCGCCACTGGGACATACACGCGGAATCGATCTCCTTGCCCATGGTCCACCAAGCTTCCCATCCCTCTGGGATAGGCAGATTGATATCAGACTTGTCTGGGAGGATAGCAGCACTGGCTCAATGCATCGACAGACCACAGAGAGTCATTGTAAAGGCCAGATATGCATTCAATCACCTGCAGCGATACTTAATGAAGTCGAATACATGAAGCATCCCTCAGGGATTGATCAACGCCGGGGGTTTCATTTATTAGTTTCTTCCAATGATGGGAAAACTTATCGTTTAGAGAAGCAAAAAATTAATCGCACTTTTAGGTGAAAATTCTCAGTGGACTTCCGTAGCTTTATCGCACAGCTCTGGGTGGTAATGGAATTATTAGGTTATTTACAAATAAATAAGCGTCTTTAGCTATATTATTTAAAATGTCATAATTTGGCTCAAGCAAAACTTTAGTAATAAAACCAGTTTTGACGGGCGATTGCCGATGGGACTGGTATATAGAAAACTATCTGAGAAAAACTCAGAGCAAGGGCCTCCGTGGCGCAGCGTGTAATACGCCACCCCCGGAAAGGGATTTTCGGTCTGGCCCGGGACCCAAATTTTGCGAGCATCTCAGCATCGCTGCGGTTAATTTCGCACAATATCTTGCGTGAAAATTGCAATAGATAGTAAATAAGAGAGTAAACATCTGAATTTACCCTTTTTTCCAACGAGAAACAAGTTTACTTATTCCAGTTGCACAAAATTCTAGAGTTCTAGAAGCGATGGATCCGTTGAAGGCAATTTTTGCGCCATCATGGCTGGTGAAGCATTTCTCGCGCAGGAAGTTATCAAGGTGCTAGAGGAAGTGATAGTCGGTAGACAAGAAATCTGATGAATATGGCGAATGAGTCAAAATTTCGCAACCCAACTTATTCAACTTCTGCAGCGCTGGTCCCACAACGTAATGCCAGATGTTGTCGTGGAGAAGGATTGGTCCTTTTCTGTTAAGTAATGCCCGTCGTTGTTGTTGGAGCTTACGGTGCATTTAGTCGATTTGTTGGGAATACTTCTCTGCCGTAATCATTTCGCACGGATTCAAAAGCTGTGATGAATCAGCCCTGCTGTAGACCATCAAACAGTCGCCGTAACCTTTTTTGGGGCTATTTCGGCTTTGTGAGGTGCTGTGGAGCCTGATCGCATTTCAAACATTGAGCTGAACGTTGCCGGGTACACAATCCACTTCTCCTCGCACGTCACATTTCGATCAAGAAAAGGGTCGTATTTGTTGCATAGAATAATAGCCGGCGACTTTATCGATTGTCGTTTAATTCGTGTGGGACCCGCTTGTCGAGTTTTTGTTTATCCTATGCGATTTAAGTTAGTGGAACTTGTTTTTGTGCTTACGCCATGTTGTTCTGTAAGCTCTCGAACAATTCCTCACGGGTTTGCTTCCACAACTGCCCTCAATTCGCGGTGCTCAAGTTCACTGAGACGTCCACGGGTTTCTTTATCTTCGAAGCCGAAATTACCAGGTCAGAATTTCCGGAACCACTGCTTATTCAGCAACACTACCTTCACCGCAAACTTCATTATGCTTTTTGTCGTTTCTGTCGCGCTACGACCGGGTTTGAACCCATAAGAGGGAATATGGCGCAAGTTCGTTTTTGACTCCAAAACTGCGAAGCTCGGAGTTTGCAAAAAAGTTAATTTTTGACTAAATACAAAAGTTTCCTAATTATTTATAACATTGCAAAAGGCAGGGCATATTTCATTGGTAAAAAATATATTGAAGCAACAAATATTTTAAAACGTTCGTTTATTTCAGAGCAACCTAATAGAAAATAGGCAACATTTAGTATTCGGTCGGTGATTTCTCTTGAATAGGCTTGCGTTGACTTCACCCTCTTCACTACTGGCGCTTTTCCGCTGCGAGTTTAAATGTGGTGTGTTTGGATGCCCAATAAAAAAAATTTATTGCACTTGAATGGCTGCTCAAAAAGAGCTCGAAATATATTTACAATATCACAAAGTTTGATGTGTTTTTGTTTACTTCCGAATATTTCCCTCAATCGGAACTCCCTGCTTCGTTAACGATGTTCATGGCCTGCCAATGGTAACTTGATACTTACTTGAGACTTGAATAGCCCGTCCTCAATGGTTGTGTGGAATTCAGCATAATCCCTACTTTTTCTGAAAGTTGCTAGTTAAGCCACTGTGGTTCTCTGGAATCCCGAGGTCAGCATGGTCAAAATCTGCCCCATGTCGCCACCACGACAGGCCGTCGTAGCCCTTGTGGATCAGAGAGACATTTTCCCCATGAGACTAGTTTGATACCAGGACGGTGGTGGAACTTGGTAGGTATTGGTTTACTATTAGCTGGGCTTCTTGATGGAAACATCGGACGCCTTCCGAGCCTGGAAGACCCTGGCAGGGGTGAATTCCTCCTTGTACATCGCAGCCCGACACCCAAGTACACCTTCTGGCCACGATGAGGCGGTAAACCACTGGGAGGGCCAATGGTAACAAGTTTTTTAAAAAGTAAACTGTGATGTAAAAATTCCAACTCGTTTCGAGTTGGTTGTACAGCACCCTTGTGTTCTTTTAGTGCTTTAGAAGATACTGTTAAATCGTGTGCACATAGTTTGTATTTCGCATAAGGAGATGAGCTGCGAATGTCATTTGAGGTTGTTCCTGATTTTCCAGTTTTACCTACAATTTTTCACTTACTAATAAAACGTCGTATTATTATAACAGACTTAAAGCTAATAGTTCGGCTTTTGCGGAATGCCGAGCTTGGTCGCTTTTTGTGCAAATTGTTTTTGGTCCTTACTTAAATAAAGCTTATGGCATTGTTATGTTCACATTTTCTTCTGTATATTTTTTATCCTTCCACTTAGCCAATTGCATGTCGAATATCACAACAGGGGGCGGCCCATGCTGAGATAGTTTGATCACTGAATCGGTGTTCTTCCAGTTGTGGGCTTGACATCCCTTGAAACTCAACTGATTCCAATTCTCGACCACGTATGGTTATTGCGACACTTTCCATATCTTGCTCACCCGATTTTTGACATCTAGCGTTCATATTCCTCATCGCTACCCAGTTTTATCTTCCTGGTCCCGACAAACATTACTGGAGTATTCTCCATAAAGTTCTTCCTGTTTATTGTTAGTGGCACACCAAGAAATAATTTGTTACTCATATACGTTATTTTAGCCAATTTCATCTAATACTTCTTCGAAACGGCAGAATTTGTTTCGTTTGGCTTACTCTCAGTGTTATGAGAACGAGACAATCAACATTGCGAAAACGATGTAGCTGTTCACTGTTGGCATTCAATCTCATATTTTCTTCGTATTTTTGTTGAGCAAACGCGAGGTGTTATTATTCTTTATTCACGAATGAGCTGACGTTTCGGCGGATTTCGCCTTCCTCAGAGCCTGAAAAGGTCAAGTTGACAGCAATCTACTCGGCCAGACGCCTCCATAACCAAACAAAGAAACTCCAAACTAAGATTTCAATCACTTTGAACACAGCTTTGCCCACTCACCGCTTTCTATGAGGTTTCCACTAAGTATGTCACGTAGAGACCAACCGCACAGAAATCACATGGAAGTATAATGTGCCCCTCACATCAGAAAAGCAATCTCATATTATTTAGTTGTCTTAGCATATCATTGCACCATGTGCCTTAAGCCCATGCTTTCTTGCTTATACTTCATAGGCTCTATCTACTGAGAAATCTTAAGTATTTACTTGTTTTCATGGGAGCATGTGGCTCAGTGGTTGGAGGCGCCACTGCGACACACACGTGGAAACGATTCCCGCAACCATGGCACACTATGTCTTCCATTCCTTCAGGGTGGGCAAATTAGTACCATTCTTGTCTGCGAGGATAGCAGCACTGGCTCGATCCATCGATGGGCCACCGTGATTCATTGTAAAGGCTAAGTGTGCATCCAATCGCCTCTAAACGAGCTTAATGAAGTCGAATGCATGGCGCATCCCTCAAGGATTAATCAGGCTGAGAACTTTATCCTTTATGCTTTAATGAAAAGTGTTTAACTCCTAACAAATTGTTTTAATTTTGGATTTTCGGAATTCGCCTCCATACCATGAAATAATTTTCTTACTGGTCTATCACGCTCATCTCTCTTTTTAGGTACTCGTGGTCTTCCATCCACGATGTGTTAAAGTTATCCAGTTTTTATTTAGTTGTCGAAGTTGCCTTCCAACGGTTTACCTCCTCATCGTGACTGGGAGGTGTTCTTGGGTGTTGGACTGCGATCTACAGCGGGTGGATTCGTCTCCCCGGCAGGGTCTCACAAGCCAAGAAGGAGTTCGGGGTTTCCATCAGGAAGCCTAGCCAAGAGTAAACTAATTCCATGATCCACCACCGTCTTGGTATCAAAGTCGCGTGGTGGTAAATCTCCCTCTGATCCACAAGAGCTGCGACTGCTTGTCGTGGTGACGGCCTGAACCAGACTTTGGCCAAACTGTTCTCGGAATTCGAGGAAACCACAGTGGCTTAACCAGCATATGTCCAAAAATGGTGATTATGCTGGGGCCCGCACAACTAGTGATGACGGGCCGTTCAAGTATCAAGTATCAAGTATCGAAGTTAACGTTAATTCATCAGGTCCTCGTATACACATTATATCTTGTCTCTGTTGTCTTTTTACTTTTTTAATATTTATGTATATATAATCTTAACTCTTTTATTTACTGCCTTTTTCTTCTTAATGGCAGGTTATGTTTCGAATTACAACTCGTATGAAATGCTGAGATATTTGCAAAACTCCGGACGACAGGTGTATGCAGTGGAGAACGATCACGCGCTGTTGTCCTTACCGGGGAGCAGCGCACTTCACCACTACACCATCCGGGTCAGCATACACCTGTGGTCCGGAGTTTTGCAAATATCTCAGCATTTTATATATATATATATATATATACCTAGGGAATTTTTTTTTTTACTACGGATCTCCTTCATTGAAGAATGGCTTGTTGCGTGTTCACATGTGGAAGATAGGGAGTTAAACGCGGTCCTTAAGCGACCCAGGGCTTCCCTGAGCCACAGTTGGATCTGTGTTTATGAGGATTTATTCATGCATGCGTGCGTTGGAGTGTTGCACTTTGTATGGATTGTGGTCTAGGAGTCACACCGGCCAAAAGCCTGCAATCAAGTGACTTTGAAGCAGGTAGAGGCGGTTAGGAATCAGTAGCAAATGAGCCCTCCGTCTACTCTGGAGGAGACTAGCAAGCTACCCAAGTAAGCGTACCCAGTCCTCACGTGCAGAACTACACGTGGGTATCAAACGCCGAATAAAGTCTAGTAAGTGTTCCTTGTTTTCTGACTCCGAAAGAGCTCCCGATAAAGCAGCGGTAGATAGGACGAATACGGAGAGTCTTCTAAAATCTCAGGGCTTTTCTATGCTACCTAAATCGCAAGGGGCTACGGTAACGATCTCTAACTACAACTCTCTAACTCTCTAACTCTCTAACTCTCTACGATCCTTTGCATCTGCATTCTCAATGAAGGACTTGACCATGTGGCCACATAGGTTAAGGTAGGTCCTCGGACTGACTGAGACGAGAAGACGCCACTCGTTCAACTCTGTCTGTGATACTGGAGAAGAAGTGTTCCTCGTAACACGCTACGATAGAAGAATCGGTAGCGACGGCATCCTCGTCAACACGATTTTCGTCACAAACATCGAGTCATTCGGCGAACTAAAAATCCGAGTTAGATGGCGAACGGTTTCACAGATGTGGATCAATACCGTGTTTGACAATCTTTGTCGTCTACATACCGACGCTGAACAATATCGAAGACGAAGTCGAAGCGCTCTATGTAGACTTGGAGAAGTTCTACAGAGAAGTCCATACACTCTTTAAATCACCACTGGAGTTGTATGCTTTTGGAAAGATGCCGTTATTGCCGACATTGATCAAAAATAAGATCGGCCAATCAACATTTTCATACTAGCGTTATGAAAGCCGAGAGCATCTGAAAAAGTTATAAAAGGATGCCTGCCTCCAGAAATGCTGGGGTAATATTCTAAGCGGAAGCTCACATCCTATAGACAACTTCCATCTTAGGTCTAGGCTTGCAAAGCTTCTGAGAAAGGAGAGCAGCAGAGTTAAAATAACAGCATTTCACAAGCTCGCCGAAACGTCGCCAATTGAAAGACCAAGATAATCGCACTTCGACATCCATAAGGAACGATTACAGCTTCCAGAATGGCATGGAGGAAATCATTCATGATTACAACTCAAACGTTTTCAATAACCATGTCTTTCTGCCCTCGTATAAAGTAAAGGGAAGTAAATATTCTTCAGAATTCTCGTGTACGACGGGTCTACTCTTTGACCGACGAGCGCTGGCAGTATTGCATTTGTTTCGACACAGTGAGACGTGTTTTCATGGTCGACAAAGGTTGGGACTGGAGGCAGGTGGTATTCCCCAAACTTCGATGACCCTGAGCACGGTTTGGATGTGGTCCATGCAGCAAAATTCTTTTCGAAATCCTATTTGCCCGACTGGTTGCGCCTCATCCAATGTCTTGGATATGCGCGAGAAGGTAATCTTTGTGAAGAGCTTGTAGAGTACACTCAACAAGCACATGGGACGATAGTTACGAAGATCCCTTCGGTTTCCTTTCTTAGGCAGAATGACCGTAGGCGACGTCCTTCACTGGTCTGGGATTTTTTCCTTTTGAAGGTAGGCTCTCATATAATTTGCGAAAAGTACATGTAAAAATTGGAATTGGGCCTCCAGCTCTAAGGAAATCAGCAGTGATATAATCGGGTCCTGGAGACGTGCCTCTTTTCATGCTTTCAATCGCAAGTTGAACTGTTTAATAGCCGTGGTAAACGTGTTGCAGTAGGATCAAACTCTACTTTCTTTGCCTTTTCGGACAAATACTTAGTAGTAAGGAAAATGTAATCTGATCTTCTTGCTTGAGGAAATGAGACGAAGTCGGCGCAACTTTTAAATCCTTCTATAACCAGCTCGTGCTATGCGGTTGAGTCTTCGTTAATCTCCCAGTCGCGTTTGGACAGAATTTCGTTCAGATTGTTTCCATCATATACAACCAGACTTTCACCTCGTAGTCGATAACATAAACTCTTTTCCAGTTTACGGCTGACTCGAATCTTTGCTCGAAGAAGGCCATGATTGGAAGCAGCACAGAATGGCGGAACTACCGATGTGTCAACTAAGCACCACATTCTATTTATCAAAATAAGGTCGATTTCTCTATGGGTTGTGTGTGCTGTTAGGGAACTTCCATTTCAACCGACGGCTCTCTTTCTCTTTGAAAAACGAGTTTTCACGAAAGAGAAGTGCTGTAGACAAAAGTCCTGCGAGACGGCTTCAATTCTCATTTCCTTGCCTTTTAATCGGTCGCATTGGCTATCCCTATTCTGGTATTGAAGTTTCCGGCAGCAAATTTTTGACACGCTTTTCCACTGCGGGTACCTTCCTCCAGCTTGCCTAATTCGCACCTTTCAAGTGCATCGGTGAGTAGCAATTGATGATTATGTTCTTTTATGATGCGTCAATTGAAGAAGGAGGAAGGAGCATTCCAAAAATTGAATTGAATTTTGAAAGAAAAAAATTGAAAGAAGTGATCTTAGCCATTAAATCGATCGATTTCATTCTCCATTAACTAACCCCTTAATATTATGAGCCAACAATCCAATGCGGCAGTATTAGAAGTAAGCGGTCGTTACTCGGTGCAACAATACAGCTTTTGCTCTTTTTTTAAAACGACATATTTATAGGACTTTCTTTCATTGATGTGCTAATACGAGGTTGTTACTAAAATTCCACAGTTATTCTTTCCACTGTATCCCTGGAGGACCTAATTACTTGGTCTGTTTACTGGAAAGAAACTCACATCTATTTGGTCTTATCGAAAGTTACCAGCACGAAAATACTTACTTACTGCCGATACTTAGATGATGCATTAACAAATACAGTGTTGGTTCCAACGTTTCTTCCATTGGTAGGGTTTCTTACGTGAGTTCAGTTGCGGGCTGGGAAGCTTGAAGCCGATTCGGGAATGAGTACAGCTGCTTAACACATCTGAAGAGCAGGCCTGCCGACTCTCAGGAGCTTGTAGGAAAGTAGTTTGCTTTTTAGAAAATGTGACAGTTTTAGATCGTGTGGCTTTATGAAATAAAGATAAAAGCTAGAAAAGGGATAAAACTCTAGGCGTTGATCAATGCCTCGCGATGAGCCATGCATTTGACTTCATAAAACATCGTTTGGAGGTGATTGAATAGCCTGGCCTTTACATTGATTCGCGGTGGTACCTACCGATATGTCGAGCCGGTGCTGCTATCTTCCCAGACAAGTCTGGCACCAATTTGCCGACCCCGCAGGAATGGTAGGCTTCGTGGGTCATGGGCGCGGGGATCGATTCCACGTCTGTGCTGCAGGGCGCCTCCGACCACTGAGCCACAGGCGGAACTAAATGTAAAGCAATGAAAGTAAAGAGACATACTGCGTTTCTTAAATTTGCACTGACATGAACCGAAAAATCGCCAGTTACAAAAAGAAGGCATTTGCTTGGTTGATTTGAAATACACTTATAGCATTCATAAAGAGAATGTCAGCGGTAACCAACAAAGTACGATGCCGTACACTTGGCTTTTTTAGCTTTGTTTTACTTTTAAACGACAGTTTATTGATAGCGGTAAAATTCTCAGTTCTTCGAGCTCAGAAATCTATTGGCACTCTTTTCTGCTGAAGCATTTCTCTAATAGTTTCGAAAGCGCCTCAAAAGCGGTACTCCTTTGATGAGGAATTTTACCAATATGCTGGGGAAAGCAGTTTCATAACCTTTAATTTTTTACGCTGTTCATTAGATAATGAGTGGTTCGGCCATCTGTTTACAAATATCTCAGCATCTTAACTCTTTTATCTATTGCCTTTTTCTTCTTAATGGCAGGGTATGTTGTGAAATATAACTCGTATGAAGTGCTGAGATATTTGCAAAGCTCCGGACCACAGCTGTATGCAGTAGGGAACGAACACGCGCGCTGAGTTTTGCAAATATCTCAGCACTTCATACGAGTTATATTTCACAACATACCCTGCCATTAAGAAGAAAAAGGCAGTAAATAAAAGAGTTAAGATTGTGATTATAACGAGGCCTCAGCTTAACTGGGTTCAATGCCGATATTGGCTCCCCAGATCAATCCCGTTGATGGGTGATTGCTGATGGCAAAAAGATCGATAGAACTAGCTGAGATAGATGTAGAGCGAAGGACCCGGTTGGTGTAGTGGTGAAGTGCGCTGCTCCCCGGTAAGGACAACAGCGCGTGTTCGTTCCCCACTGCATACACCCGTGGTCCGGAGTTTTGCAAATATCTCAGCACTTCATACGAGTTATATCTCAGCATCATTATGGTTACGACACCAATCAATTGATACTTGTTTAATGAATTTGTTCAATGAATATCTTCGAAAACGCTTCTCATACTTTTCTTTAAATTTAGTCCAGTTTCTTCTTTAAAGCTCTTTTTTCAGTTTAGGTACTTTGTACAGTCATAATTCATAGTAGGGCGATTTTACGCGACTTTTCTGTATTTAATAATTCTGGCAATCTTAACTGACTTAACATGACGACGAGTGGCGTGTTAGTTTGTTTCGCGCTTTAGACAACTGAGCATTCTGACCGTCCACCTGTGCACATATCATTTTTGAACGTTAAAAATTTCTCTTTTGGGTATCGTCAATCGAATTTATCGCCTCATTATTGAGGCGAGCCGTTCTTGTCATTTTGTGCGGGTGCTGAAATCCTAGGACTTTTACTCGTGTGTCAATTACTTCGACAGTTTTGTCCTAACTTTGAAATGTTCCTTTCATTTTCGTAGAGTTTTTCGAAACTGTTCTTTACAATTTGAAAGTGTAATGGGATTTGATATAGTCGTAGTATTACAACAATCTTAAGTAATACTAAAATTGTTTACGAACGGGATATGTGTTTATCACTTCAGCGATTGAGAACGTTAAATTAGGTTCTGTCCTCTCGAATTACAAATAATGCATTCATAATGAAATGACGATTGCGAAAATGAAGTAGTTAGAAATGCCACGCAATAATACACGCATGATCACTGTTTCGATCCTTGAGACAACCAACCAAGCCTTCCTTTCCTCCGATAAGGCCAAATTGCTACTTGGACTTCTATGAGGAAAATTCTTCCCGATGTAGAAAGGCTGGCGGATGCCTGTAATGAAGTCGTGAAAATGTACTGTTAAAACTCTACCGATTCTAGTACAATCAACTCGCCCCGCACTCAACTCTTCTCTTGAGGAAGACAAATTTTACAAGTATTGCAACCCGCACATGAGCGACCTTCGTAGACAACGAATGTGATGGTATGAGCCGAACAGAAAAAGTGTTGGAATCCGTTTGACGTGTTTTTTTACATGATCCATCATCATATCTACTCTACGGATCCCAGAACTTCTTGTATTTAGTTCGTTTCCCACGCATTCATCTTTCACAATAGTCTTCGAACATCTCGGCTGTTGTTTCGGTTACTGCTTGAGGATTTCGCCTTCCTTGTTAATGTCGTAAAATGCTAATCCAAATGGTTCTTTTTGCACGCTTGGAGATAGCAGAGCTACGATGTTCCTATGTGAATTGGAAGGAGCGTTTGGGCTGGGATAGAACTAGCATCTTTATTTCCTGATCGACTGCTTCACAAACCACTACGGTATTCCCCTCCTGGGTGGTGTCTTAATATGGGTAGTATAAATAAGATGAGCGAAATAAAATGTTGACTGTAAAAAGTCTTTACTGTAACAAAGTCTTTCTTATGATAGGTTTTCCATATTTATTAGAATCGATCGTACCTATTGTTTCTCTCATATGCAAGCAATAGTGTGGCACTTCCATCAATTTACATTTGTGATTGGCCAGTGTTGGAATTTGTGATTTAAGAAAAACTAATTGATTAATAGTATAACGAAAGAATCTTAAGGAAAAACGTTTAGGGTCTAAAGCTGGTTTTTCACAGGCTGCTAGTAATTTCTTGATAATTAGAAAACTTGAGGAGCTCAAGACGTAATCGTCCTATAAAAGAGCCTTTTAAGAATAAGGTGGTTTTTTAAAATTGCCATTTAATTTTATAATATTGTGTATTGTGTAGGTTTGTGGTCTATAAAATAAGTGAAAGACGAGTTTAAATTTTTTAAACTCGAAACGAAATCCCGGCGTCCATGGACATGAGCATCGCGTTTGGGACATCATCACGCTCAGCTGAACGAAATGGCACTTGTTCATTTGCTGCCATGTTCGAATTACGAGCTTCGACGACAAAAAGTGCACAAAGTGCGCTTTAGGGAATTCCTCTTAATCAAGCTTTCATCTTGATAAAATAGGAGATCTTTTGTGCTGTTGGCAGAGATCTGTAGTATTCTGCTGTTTTTACTTCAACTAATAAAATTGATTGATGTCGTTTTTATTGTTGTTGGTCGATGGAAGATGAACAACAACAAGAAGAACAGCGACCACCTATACCAACCTCGCATCAGCTCAACAAGATCAGTTCATAAGAACAACTAGGTAACAAAATTTACTCTGAGCTGAGATACGTTGATGTAAAGTTGAACACGACCGCTATTCCCATATCGTGATAGTGAACATCAGATGATTCGAACCTAATCGGTTGAAGCATAAGTGCTAATATATATTGAAGATAACGTCTCTAACATCCGCTACCTGAATCCAAGTAGTGGTTGATAGGTTGCATTTATTACTCTTTTCTCCTCTTTTCAGCTCTCTTTTCAATCGATTGAGAATCAGTGTTTCTACATCCTCGTTTTTTTTGGTTCCTATCGGTTGTAATGTCATTAAAATGTGCGACTAGTTTATTTTTCAGGCTTACTTCCCGAAGATGAGTAGCAGCTGGACCAACATTTCCGAGCGAGGTATGTTCAGAATATCTTCTGATGACACTTTTCCACAGAAATATAGAGTTGGGTGCGATATAATCTTCAGATTTATAATCCAATGCCGAGGTTAATAGAAAGTCGATTTTGGGAGCAGTTTGCTTTAATTCAGAGTTCTTTCGCTCTAAGTGATTACATGTTCAATCCACAGAAATTGAAGCAGAAAGAACGAAAAAGAAGAATAGATCCGACTTTTGTTATTTCAGTAGTACTTGATACTTACTTGAACTTGAATGGCCCGTCCTCACTGGTTTTGCGGGTTGCAGCATAATCTCCATTTTTCGGAGTTTTGCAGGTTTAGTCATTATGGTTTCCTGGAACTCCGAGGTCAGCATGGCCAAAGTCAGCCTGAGGTTGTCACCACCACAGGTAGTCGCCGCCCTTGTGGATCAGAGGGAGATTTGCCACTATGCGACTTTGATAGCAGGACGGTGTGGTGTATCTTAGTATTGGTTTACTCTTAGCTGGGATTCTGTTGTAAACGCCGAACTGCTTTTCAGCCTGGGAGACCCAGCTGGAGGATGAATCCCACAGCAGTATATGGCGGCCCGACGGCTAGAATACGTCCCAAACACAATGAGGCGGTAAACCGTTGAGAGGAATGTTAATGTTGCTGCCATGTCTTTTAGTATCGTTGATTTATATCACTAATATTAACTAGGAAACAATTTTTTAATAGATTTTATTTTGCCAAGTGGTATTGTTTTTTCTGGTGGACAAGTTACTGTCATACAAATTGTTTACAACGCGTGTTTTCGATTCCCGTTGTTGCCGTTACCTGGCGCAATTCATCTGAGAAAAAACGGAACTTCTGAAGTTCGTGCCAAGCTTTTATTTATCAATATCACAAAAAATCTAGCCACAAATTATATTCACAAGTACCACTCCTCTCTCTAGCCTTTATAGGAATTTCAAAAACTCGTGGGTGGATTCTATCTTCCAAGATTAGAAATATAGGGCCCTCGCCCGCGTTCCTATTCCATCTGTTCACGCAGTTCTAGGTGGAGACGTCGTTCGTACACGATGGCTCAGCTGACTGTTTATTTTCAACCATCACAAAACAGAGTGACTTCATTAATTTGGTAGGAGGTCTTCCTATAACGTTTCTGAAATCTCGACCTCATTCTTCCAGCACCATAAAAAGCGTTCATTGTCTTCAGCTGAAATCGCAATGCTTAACTTTTTATTTAATAATAATAATGCTCTCGGCGTCTATCAATCTCTGATGGTTGCGCCATGCATTCAACTTCAGGATGATCGAATGCATATCTGGCCTTTAACATGACTCACGGTGGGCTACCGATATATCGAGCTAGTGGTGCTATCCTCCCAGACATGTCTCTTACCAATTTGCCGATCCCGCAAGGATGGAAAGCTTGGTGGGCCGTGGGAGCACGGATCGAGTCCACGTGTGCATTTCAAGGCTTCTCCAATGCGCCACATGCGCGCTCAACTTTTCATCTACTGCATTTCATTCCTTTACATCGGGGTAAATGTGAAGTACAACTACAATAATGCTGAGATATTCGCAAAGGTGCTAACCTTAGGTGTTTGCGGTGGAGATCGAGCACGTTATTACACTTTCGTTAACACGTTCACCACTACATAATGCGTGTCGTTCGTTTCGCCTTTCTCTTCGCTAGTTCTCTATCTACCAAAGTCGTCACCAATCGCCATCACCGGAATTGATTTGGTGACCGCAAATCGCATTGAACCTAGTTAAGCTGAGGTTGTAGTCTAAATCTCACAATGTCGTTTCATTTGCTACCTGATACAATTCTTTCACAGCAGGATGTTATCTGACATACAACTACAAAGACCACTGTGGTTGTATTTCACATTATACCCTACCATGAAAAAGAAGTAGACAGTAAATTCGAAGCGACTGCATTGTGATTTGTGTCACGGTTTCAGCTGAACTGGTTCCAGTGGTGATTTGTGCTCCCCATATCCATCCCGTTGACAGTGATTGCTGATGGCGCCTATAGTTCAATAACACGGTTAGGAGACAGGTGAAACGGAGGACTCACATAGCATTGTAGTGAACACGCTAGCCACCCGAAAGTGTAATAACGTGTTCGATCCCTCCCGCAGACACCAGCTGTCCGGAGTTTTGCAAATATCTCAGCAGCATTATGAAAAGATTAATGTTCAATTTATCACCTGCAATCCCACCACTTACAGATAGATTCCAGTGAACATAACAGGAATAAATTCGCCTCGTCCCAGTGGCTAACAAGAACTGTTGGGCGCAGTTTTCTAGCTTTGGTGACTTTATTTTAAAAGGAAGCTCCAGTGTATAATCGCAGTTGGACACTCACAGACATCACCCAACAACCATGGTATGAGCAACTACTGCTGACGATTGTTTTTCTTTTTTAAAAACGGTGTTTGAAGGGCTGACCATCGAGATACTCTGCAATGTATGGGTGTTCGCTATATCGAACCCGCGTGCCGAGCTATCGAGGTCCTACTTTCCCTTGGGAACTACCAATATTGGTACCAGACTTGCCTGGGAAAATAGCCGAGTGACTTGACAATCGGTTCTCTCTAACGAGTCATTATACAGACCAGATATGCTCTCAATCACTTTTACGATGCTATAAATAAAGTCAAATGCATAGCGAATCCCTAAGGAGTTAATAGAGAGCTAATGGCTTGTCCTTTACTCCTTCTCGAGTAAAAATTTATGTGATTGTGCTTTTCGTTTTCCCTTTTATTTTGTCTATGGGTCAACATCACATCGTCTCATACGTGATCTATCTTCAAATCTACTATGCGGATCTCCAGCACTTTTTGCATTCGGTTCGTCTTCCCCTTTACACCATTCATGAAAGTCTTAGAACTTTGCGTGTGGTTTCGTCCGATACGTGAGGAATTTCTTCTTCGTTATGAATTTCGTTGAATAGTGGTCGAGATGGTTTTTGTCGCATTCTTGGGTTAGCGGAGTTAAAGCGTTTGCAAATGGATTCGAGGTGATGCCTGATCCCGAATTCGTATGATTTAAATTTTCCGACCCAAAGGAATTAGAGGCTTGATCACATTTCACATTGATGCATAATGTGTCCTTCCCATCAGAATAGCAGTCTTATATACTGCCCTATATCACGCGTGATAATGAGGCATTCTTCCCTGCGGTTCATTTTCGGATTCTTGGAATTAATCCAGAATGCCTCTAGAGTTTTGCGCGCCTGTTTTCTTGATTCGCGTCCTAGCACGTGAGCTGTGTTCAATGTGAATGAAATCTTGGTTTAGAGTTTCTTTGTTTGGTTATGGAGGCGTCTGGCCGAGTAGATTGCTATCAATTTGACTTTTCCATGCTCTGAGGAAGGCGAAATCCGCCGAAACGTCAGCTTATTCGTGAATAGAGAATAATAACACCTCGCGTTAGCTCAACAAAAATACGAAGAAATATCGTTAGCACTCTGGTACTCGACGTTAGTCAACCTTAATAAAAGTTCGAGGTCATAGATCTGTTAATAGTTTCTTATCAACAGGGTCTTTTAAAGTGGCGTTGGTTTAACCACTTGTCTCAGATGGCAATTAACGAAGAAAACGAATGCGAGATTATACAAATTCAACTTTTAAAAATCGTTCATCTCGCTTCAAAGATTTATTCTTGTCACAGATTCAAGCGAGTTTTCACAAAGATATCCAAATATTAATTACATCTATCAATTATCTGTTAGCACTCTATTTATGTGCAAATTTCGCTAAAGAGCTGCAAATCTCGGCGATATTATATCTTTATTCTACGATGTCAGGAATCCGATGAGGTGATAAGAGCAAGTCAAGGAATAAATGTGCACCTTAGCATGTATGCTGTCAAGTGGTGAAGCCATATGACTGTCGTTTGTCGAGTATTTTTCTCACTTTATCGGACAGTTTTCAGGTCATTATGAAATGTTACGTTTGTTTAGCGATTTTCAACGGCATTTTCCCGATGATTGTCTTCGGCAATTTCGGCAGTTCCCTTTGAATCAAGTTTTTGTACTCCAGTGAAGTTGCTAGCGGAATTGCTAGTGAAGTTGCTAGCGAGCTGCTAGTGAAGTGGCAAGTAAAGTTGCTAGTGAAGTGGCAAGTAAAGTTGCTAGTGAAGTGGCAAGTAAAGTTGCTAGTGAAGTTGCTAGTGAAGTTCATACAACATCGTTTAACTATTTTTAGCTACTCAAATCTAACACCTTGGTTTTTAAGGTTTTTCGTCTTGTAAAAGCATAATGTGAAGTTGCTTAATCTTTCCACTAACATCTTTTCTTGTTCTTGCCTTAGTATTACGGAGAATTATCGCAACTAACACCGTCGACGTGAACACGTTCAGTTTTTGGGAAAGGTTTGTGTCCTGCTTCGAAATGTTATTGGAGAATTACATTCGCTCTTTCGAGACATCAAAATAGACTCGTTCAATAAACGACGTCGATTTCCTCGGTCAAATCCGCTGCTGGTAAAAATAATTGTTGAATATCCGAAGAAATTCTGTAGAAGACTACGAAGGCGAGTGAGGACTGTAATTAAAACGCTGCTGTTTTACCTGTTCATTCATTCTTGAAAGGCTTGAATTTTAACCCTTTTATTTACTGCCTTTTTTTCTAAATGGCAGGTATGGTACTCGCATATAATGTTGAGATATATGACGGGTGATTGCTGATGGCAAAAAGATCGATAGAACTAGCTGAGAGACAGGCAAAGTGAAGGACCCGGTTGGTGTGGTGGTGAAGTGCGCTGCTCCCCGGTAAGGACAACAGCGCGTGTTTGTTCCCCACCGAATACACCTGCTTTGAATTTTGTTTAACAGCTCTGCTCAATTCTCCTTTTACTTAGTGGAGTACTTAAAAATCATTTGTTGTCCCATTTTAGTTTTTTACTTGTTCATTATTTTTAGCCCACATTCATATTTTTCATATTTGCTTGTTTAAATCTATATGTTTCCACATAAGGGCGCGTATGGCGCAGTGGTCGGGGACTCTGCGACACACACATGAGATCGATGCACGCCTCCGGAGCTCACCACTCCTTCCATCTTCCGGGGTCGGTAAATTGATACCAAGTTTGTCTGGGAGGATAGCAACACCGGCACGATAACATCGGTAGACCACCGCGAGTCGTTAAAGGCTAGATATACATTCAATCACCTCCAACGACGCTAACTAAGTCGGATGCATGGCGCATCTCTCAGGGATTGATCAACGCCTACAACTTTATCCTTTATATTTTTACATATTTACACGTTTTTACACATACACGGACACATGCACGTTTTTTTACACATTAAATATCTTTTTAACTATTTAAGACTTTCAAATAGATTGTTTTAAAAAACATAATAAACTAAGCTCCTATTGGAAGGGTTTTCCAAAAATATAAACTAAAATTCACCGTTGATCAGTCTTCAAGCCTTGCGCAGTGCATTCGACTTCATCAAGTATCGGTGTATGGACTGAATGCATATTTGCTCTATACAATCAGTGCAGTGGACTATTTATGTATTGAGGCAGTTTTGCTATTCTCCCAGACAACTCTGGTACCAATTTTCTGTCTCCAAAAGAATGGAAGACTTGGTGAACCCAGACCTGAGATCGAACCAGCGGTTGTGTGCTGAAAAGCGTCCCTAATCAGTGAGCTGCACACGTCTTCGCGTCTTCACTTCCCCTATAGTTTTCATCGCCCTCCAAAACGTGCCCAGTGAACATCACTCGCTCGAGACGCGTGGAGAGTATTTGCTTGTACTGCTCATCGCGGGAAGGCAAACACGAGAAGATCGCTGGTTTATGCACTGGAAACTTCGCACAGCCAAATCGGTCGGGTTGCTACGATTACGCATGGAATTGTTATTTTTTGGGGCACATCTATGTAATTTGGTTGAGGGTTCTCGTGCGTATGCATCAATCTGATCATGTGCGTACTGATGGCACAATAAAATCCGATATAGGAGAGACCGGAGTTCATCACCTCAGTCCATCCGCCTAAGATTTAGAGTCCACTCTTACTATAAATAAACCTCATGTATGCACATATAAAATCCCTATATACACCAATATATATACGTATATGTATATACATAATCCTTTCTGTATAATGCTCTCCGGAAGGCATGTCACCTAGCACTGTGAGTCGATTAGACTCAAGATTTCCCACCTGATCGATTTTAGTCAGCGATTGAGAGTAGAGACCATAAGTTTACCCATAGGTGCATCATTTATGGTATATCAGATGGATTACCTTGAGTCCCTACATAGCAAACAAGTGGCTCGAGCCGGAACTAGTGAATTCGAATTGTTTCCGTTGCGATCAAAACCCCAACGTATGCTTTGTTCTCTCAAGGAACACGGACAAAATCAGATTTTCGGTATGATACCTTTCTTATGTGGCTACTAGTAAGAACATGGCCATTGGTTTCTCATTGTTGTTGTGTCGTAGATTCACTCTTAGACGGGCTTCTGAAGATAAATGTGGAACTACTTTGTAGACTGGGTGGCTCTGCTTGAGTGTGATTCTTCGTTGTATATAAGTTTTGCAGAGATGATTGGAGGATTTCTTAGCGCAATTTTTTTATTTCTCTAGGGGTCTGATTTTCCACTTTGTGGAAGGGACTGGATGCGAGCTATGTTTTCACCTGTCATGCCAGTGAAGTGGCATTGCTTCGTTCCGATCGAACACGCCGTCTGCTTTTTTTTATTACAACTTAGAAGTGGTGCATTATATTTCTCATTACTTAAATAGTTTAGACGTTATGTCAACGGTTATAATAGTGTTTTAGAAAAAAAATCATGGCAAGAAAAAAATGTCAAATCAGGGATGATAGGAAACTCTGCGCTGAACTCTGTCACTTCTGATTTCCGTTCATTTTAGTCTGCTTTCATTCATTTTGTATTTATTGTTGCACTGAACATCTTCTACATTTGTCATCAATGACTATTACGTTAAAAAAAGCTTTCGGCGTTCATCAATCACTGAGGGATGGGCCATGCATTCGACTTCATTAACCATCGTTTGGAGGTGATCGAATGCATAAATGGCCTTTACAAAAAACTCGATGACTGTGACTCTCGGTGGCCTACCGATGTATCGAAACAGTGCTACTGTCCTTCCAGACAAGTTTGGTATCGATTTGCCGATCCCGGGGACGGAAGGCGTGGTGGGCCATAGGCGCGGGATCGATTCCACGTGTATGTTGCAGAGCGCCTCCAACCACTGCGCCACACGCGTCCTATTGTCACATTGTTGGAAATAAATATATCAAATATTTGGGAAAGTACTTTAAAGATTTCCACCAAGCCATCGAAGCTGAAAAAGAAAATTGGTCAACTGTTGCAATTTGCACTAGAAATTTCGCAGAATTGAAATAGTTTCAATGATGCTGAGATATTTGCAAAACTTTGGACCGCAGGTGTATGCGGTGGGGAACGAACGCGCTATTGTCCTTTCCGGGGAGTAGCGCGTTCACCACCACACCACGTGGGTCCTTCGTTTCGCCTGTCTTTTAGCCAGTTCTGGGTTCGTTGCCGATTTGGGTCCCTCAGATCAATCCCGCTGACGGGTGATTGCTGATCGCAAAAGATCGATAGAACTAGCTGAGAAACAAGCGAAACGAAGGAACCGCATGGTGTTGTGGTGAACGTGTTACTCCCCGGAAAGGACAATAGCGCGTTCGTTCCCCACCGCATACACCTGCGGTTCGCAGTTTACAAATATCTCAGCATAATTGAAGTTATATTTCACAATGTATACCCTGCCATTAAAAAGAGTAGGCAGTAAATAATAAATTAAAATTGTGGAATGGAATCTAAATATTTTTGGTGTTTTTTCTATCGTTTGAAAAATAAACGATAATCGTATCTGGGTGGAGCAATGTTTTCAGAAATCGTTACCAATTTTCTTGTATCTCCAAAAAGAGCATTTCTTTTGTGGAGAAAATCGGAAAGCGTCATGCTTTTTATATTTCTTTGGACCTGCGGTCTACACCTAGTGCATGGTCTTTTTTGCTTGGTATTTATGTCTTCTACTTTCATATTTGAAGTCCTTTCTTCTATTCTAATACATTCCTGCTAAACGTTTATTGGTTCTATACGATATATTGGACCTAATAGCATAGTGATTTGTCTTCAGTGTCTTGTCATGAATGAAGGAACAGCTCCAACTCTTGCTTTCGATAACTTCTAACTATTTCCTTGATATCATCGCACTTAGATGGTTCATGGGAGGTACTACGCACAAATGAGAGGGCTGGCAATGGGACAACGACTGGCTGTAGACATACAGATGACTGTTTGGTCATTTGTTCAACACAAGAAGAAATTGACAGATGTTTCGAGTTGTTTGAACGAACAGTCAGAGTAAATTAAATTCACCCGAGAGAAACCAAAAGAGAACTGGCTTCCATTTCTGAACGTGCAAATTAACCTATCGGAAAACGGCTACATTACGAAGTGGTATCGAAAGCCAAGTAGTAAAAACATCCTGGTTCATTACCTTTCCTCTCACCCCTATCACACAAAAAGGGCGCTTGTGAGATACATGTATCGAACAGCTACCACCGTGTGCACAAGAAGACAGCAGAGAGAGGAGTCCCGGAACTTGGCGCGGCAAATAGCCATTTTTAATGGCTACGAAACCATAGCTCGAGATAGGTGTAGAGGAAACCACAGGTACCCCAACGATAACTCTAGCGACAACAAAGTCTTGTTTATACTGCCCTTTATTTCAAATAAAGTAAGTGCAGCTATAGAACGCTGTTTAAGAAGGGCCAGTTTTGAGAATTCGGTAACGATAATCGAAATACCACCGAGTAATCTAAGACGCCAGCTAGTTCGTAACCGCCTACACGACCGTCTATGTGCAACGCAAAATTGCATAATTTGCCCCAATGGTAGAGACGGCGACTGCATGAGTTCGGGTACAGTCTATCTGATCTCTTGTAAAGCGTGCGGTGACGAATACGTTGGCGAAACGGGTAGACCAGTCTGCATGCAGATAAAGGAACACCTAGTCGGCAAACGTAAGCCAAGTACTCCACTAGGTACGCATAGCACGCAGAAACATAACGGAGAAGATTTCGAAGTAAGGGTTACGATCCTCGCGCAAGAATCGAGAACACAAGCGCGCAAAACTCTAGAGGCATTCCAGATTAATTCCAAGAATCTGAAAATGAACCGCAGGGAGGAATGCCTTGTTATCACGCGTGATATTGGACAGTATATAAACCTGTTACTCTGATGGGAGGGGCACATTACGCTTCCATGTGAATTCTGTGCGGTCAGCCTTCACACGACATACTCAGTGGAAGACCCATAGAAAGCGGTGAGTGTGAAGAGCTATGTTAAATGTGATTGAAATCTTGGTGTAGCGTTTTCCCTGTTTGGTTATGGAGGTGTTTGGCCGAATAGATTGCTGTCAACTTGACCTTTCCAGGCTCTAAGAAAGGCGAAATCCGCCGAAACGTCAGCTTGTACGTAAATAAAGAAATAAAATAGCACCTCGTGTTTGCCGAACAGAAGTAGAAAGAATGTTTCGGGAATTTTATTTGTCATACTGTGTCAAAACCTTACCTTATTTAAGCTGATATAGGGCGTTTCCTTGTTGAAAAATGCATAATTTACATAGAGAAAACATTATGCCTTTTCTCATTCTCCGTGAGGATAAAAAGCTTACGGCGATCGTCAATCTCTAAGGAATGCACCGTTCATTACCTTTCATCAAGCGTCGTTAGAGGTGATTCAATGCATATCTGATCTATTTAATGACTTGCGGAGGCTTACGGTTCTATCAAGTCCGTGCTGGTGTTTTCTCAAGTAAGTATGGAACTAAACATTCGAACTCCGACGGCTGGAACGCTTTGTGGGCTCGGGCGTAGGGCCGAACCGAAGGCCACATGTGTCGCAGGACAGGACTGTCGCAGGACTGCTAAGTACTACGCCGACCACTCCCATCATTTATGTCAACTGTAATCATTCGTATCATCTAGTTATTCGGTCAGCTAGCTTCAATATCTCTATAAAGAGCTGGACACATATCAAGAAAGAACAACTGTGCTCGTTTACTCTGACTCAGATTCAGATAAGGGGCCTTGTGTCCTTACTGACACCAGCTAAATATTGAATACATTATGTGTAAATGTAGTCATATTAGCGCAAATGTATAGGTTTCTGTATTATGTGTGTTCGGATTGCTACACACTTGTTCGACTAAACCCATGATCATGTTTACCTAGTTAAAAATCTAGAAATAATTGGCGGTCGCACCCAACAGATTAGCCAATCATGTGGTTCCAGTTCAACAGAGGTGGAGAAATTACTCTCCTTCCTTCAGCAGAATGAGTTGAGTCGCTGTTGAGGGCATTGTCGCCAGAGGCGTTGAAGAATGAGAAGGAACTTATCGTTTACTTCTTTTTTCTTTCTTCATTTATTTTTAATTTTCTTCGTATTTTTGTTGAGCAAACGCGAGGTGTTACTATTCTTTGTTCACGATTAAGCTGACGTTTCGGCGGATTTCGCCTTCTTCAGAGCCGCTTTCTATGAGGTTTCCACT